>JASFAX010003711.1:0-41703 GCA_030737875.1 Allium sativum
AATGGTGTCTTCATTAACACTGTTCTTAAACCCAGTTGAGAAAAATATTAAATCTTTTTATTTAGATTTAATGAAGTATCCAATTAAATGATATTTAATTGGAATTGAATTTGGATTGATTTTTGGGTTTATCTTGAACTGTGTTTTAAATGACATTGGTTCTTTAACCCAGTTAAAGACAGGATATGGTTTCCCAAGTTAAACAATCATTAATATGATTTTTGGGAAGATTAAAACCAAGTGGAGTTTTAATGAATCTTTAATTAGATTGAGTTGATCGAGAATGGAGTATCACCAGTTTTGCTCCAAGCGATAGTTAAATCTTTAATTAGATTTGAACGTGAAATGGTAATTGAATTTACCGATAACACCGTGGTGTTAGATATGAAGTATTACCAGTTTTACTTCATGGGATGAATAGCTTGGGATAGGGAAATTAAAACAAATGATTACTTCGGTAAGGTTCGTTAATCCCGATTAGTTTGGATAAGCCATAATTTGGTTTGAATTGATATTCAAAAGAAGATTAAAGAATAAATTTGAGGAATTTATCTTTGAAAAAATTAATGGGAATCTTTCCCAAAGTATAAGAATATTTGAATAAAAGAATATTCTGAATTGGAATGAGGCGTATGTTGTGTTTGTGTAACACTTGTTTATTATATACGCGGGTTATTCAGAAAGACCGGGTTTATCCTATTCTGAATAACTAATTCGACGATGTGTCGAGGATGAAGACGATGGTCGAAGACCAGAGGTCTTCACATCGTTTGGATAATTACTGATGATCTTGATTGGGCTGTACACCCAAGAGGAGGAAATTAGTTGGTGATCGTCCAGACGTGCTTGGAGATCGATGGATATGCGAGTTACAAGGTGCCTCCAGTTTCGTTCAGACCCATAATGAACTTGTAAATGGACTGTTTGTCTGACATTGGATTTTATTCTGTGTGATTGATTTATATTAAATATATATATTTGTTTGGCGGTGGAGAATTTATTCTCTTTCTTAACGCCCTTCTCTGAGACGTAGGAGCTCAGAGGTTATATATTGATGGATATTAATCGCACGGAGTGAATTGCCTATGTGGCACGCCTAAGTGACAAATGATCAAGGCTTTTTTTGAAAAGCAAAGTCTTGTGGTTGATGATCAAAGCACCGCCTGTGTGGCATAGCTTTGTGTATAACGTTAATTCGTGAGCCTCACACCCCGTTTGTGAACCAGAAACGAGAGAGGACTTCAGGGAGGGCATGCGTTTCCTTCTAGCAAGGATGGTGTCAGTGACCTACCATCCCTGACATTTATATTATTTTCACCTGTGTGGTTGTTGAAATGTGAGGCGCCTTGGATATATGTGGAGCTGATGGAGTCATCGAACTCATTTACACCCCCAAAGGGCGGGGAAATGCAGTGTTCAAGCATTTTAATCCACATCGGTGGACCGGCCCTGACGATCCAAGGGCTCACCTGTGTCTGGGTCCTGAGACATGGGCTAGATTGTCTCGAATCGGTGAGGACTATCTTTAGCCTCGGTTCACAGATGGAAATCCAACTTCCAATACGTGACTTTGCGGTTTTGATTGTAAAACCTATGTATGGCGACATAGTGGTATGGGGCACTTATGTCGTCCATGATTGAAACTTATGATTGAAACTGTTTTGACACTATACACTCATAGTGATAATAAAACATGAAATTTAGCGTATCAAGCATTCTTTGTCTATTATAAGGTAAAACCCTATCCTCCGGCTCGTGTTGCATTGTGTGATAGGACCTGGGTCTTATAATATCTTCATTGTTCTTTATTTAGCATTGCGCTGTTGTTTTATGCACTGGTGTTCTTGGGAGGAAACCCGTTCCGTGTTATACAGCGTGGTCCCTTGATTTACCTAACTTTAAAATAAAGATTAATAACTGTTCTAGTTCTCACACCAGTCACATGACTGACTTGGAGTTTATTGTTTTAACCTAAACTCTGGGTGCCCTTATTTTGACACGGGCAGCTAGTAGTTTTAGTTTTGCAGATTTAAATTCACAGGAACCTGGTTTAGAGCTGGAACGATACTCATAAAGCTCTGTATCCGTGTATCTCTTTCAGTTGTGTATTGCATTATTTTTCCCCTGCAGTAATGTATTTAAATCTCTGATATTATTTGTTTATATTCTGTATATTCTTGTATTCTAATAAATTGTTGTAATAAACAATGAAATGTTCTTCTGTTTGTGTCCCGATGTGGCTTGTTCTCAACTCAATCCATGCTTTCCCTCACGGGGAAGTTCGGGTCGTTTCATTTGGTATCGGAGCTTTGGTTTACAGAGCTCGGAGAACAAGACACGTTAGAACCAAACGAAAGAATTCACCAGAGATTAGATTAATATTATCCAATGGGAATGACTCGTTAGAGATGGGATCGGTAGTATCCTAGAACGAGTGTAAAGAGCGTTGTTTTGAAAAATGAAAATGAAAACAAAATTTGTTTTGAAAAATTAAATTCAATTATTTGTATTTGAATATTTATTTGTATTGATTTGGACAATCAGGTATATAGAGATTTGAATATACGTCTAATCCACGTGTATTAAAGTCTCCAATATACCGGATGGATATAGAATCTTACTCTAGTCGCCCGGAGATGATTTTGATGATGGAGCTCCATCATCAGGATTTATGTTCGTGTTTCGAAAGTGGGATTTCTATATGATTCCAATTGGCTGGTGTGAGAACCAAAACTAGATAGGGCTTATTGTTGTGATTTGGCATCAAAAATGTGATTTTTTGACTATGTTTCAAAGTGATGAATTTGAGAAGCTAATCAACTAATTGATTGCTGATTATGTTGTTTGATTGTTGTTTGATTAATTAAATGTTGAACCTTTAGCCAAATTAAACCAAATAGTGAATTGTATTGAAAATTTATCGCATTTGCATACATATATATGTACTTACATTGCACAGGTCATAGCAAGAAGGCTAGAGAAGAGGAATAAAATTGTTTGCCCGACAAATAGGTACGTGTTTATTGTATTTCTTTGGGTTTGGATGATTTTATGAGCCGATTGGCTAGCCGCTTGGCTTTTTCTTTTTCTTTTGGAATAGTGAGGGCCATGGGAGGCTATTTGAAATATCCCGAAGCTCCCGGTGTAGGGGAGGTTATGGCGAAATTTTTCAAAAATTAAGGGTGTTAGCCAAATTTTTGAAAATTTGAAAATTTCTTAGAAATTGAAAAGTTGAAGAACCTAAGCCGTAAGGAAAATAATGGAAGTTGAGTTGTTTAGTTAAACAGCATTCGGCTTCGTTCCTTTTCGGGGACGAAAAGTTTTAAGTGGGGGAGATTGTAATAACCCCGAAATCTGAGCCAATTTAAAATTATTATTTTGGCAATTTTGATGAATTTTGAATATTTAAAATGAATTATTTTAAATAATGACGAAGAGAAATTTATTTTGAATAAGATTAGAATGTATATATTTATCTGAATCGTCGTTAGAATATAAATATTTTATTTTAAATTTAAAAGGAATTGAAAATGGCGCGGTTGTTCGAAAATTCGATTTCAAAGTTCAATTGAATGTACAGGATTCAAAATAAACCAGATTTTGGCGAAACCAAAAATATTAGAATCTATTTGAGAATATCTTTCCAACGAATCCGAAAAATCAAAATTTCATAGCAGGAATAAAAAGTTATGCCCAGATGAAAATTCAGAATAGTCGCTATGGAATTTTGGCCCTTAAAAATGGAAATTTTGCGAACGACATTCATTTTCGACGAAACCACTTTTGTTGGATCCTTAATGTCAGGTTATTGCTAGATTCCAAAATTCATAATTTCCGAATCAATATGTGAGCGTGGCAAAGTAAAAAGTGTTCTGGCAGTTTCAGTTAATTTCGATCGACCGGAAAAAGGAAAATGGCCATTTTTCAAACGATCTCATAATTCGACGAATCAGTTTTGTTAGGACCGCATCGTCAATACGAAGCTAGAAATAATTTTTCGGGAATTTTTAGAGTCCATATGTGGCCCCAGTAAATTGAAATGTACGTTTAAAATTCAATATAAAGATTTAAATGTTAATTTAAATGAAAACTGATCGAAACAATAAAATTGGCTAATGAAACATATCACATTGTGTTCGGAATGGGGGTAATTAGCTAGGGGCAACAGTCGTTGGGATTTGTTTGGAGTTCGTTACGATGTTGAATTTTAAAGAAAATTAAATATTAAAATAATATTAATATAAAATATATATTATCTACCTTATTCCCCCCCCCCCCAGTCTTTCATTCTTTGGGATAAAAAGAAAAAAAACCTGGAGATAAAACCGCTCCTCCCCCCGAATCTCACCACCACTCCCCCAGGCGGAGCGCCGCCGCAACCAGACCCCCCTCCTATGTCCCTTCGACCTCCTTCTCCTCCCCCTTATCCGCTCGCGAACCCCAAAAACCCATAGTCGAAGCACCCGAACCCTCGCCTGAAATCGAACCGTGAACCCCCTTCAGCCCCAAACCGCCTGCGCCCACAGCCACCGCCGCCTTGGCCACTGGTCAACCCTCCGACGACTGCTGAATCCCCCCCCTCGCGCAGTGCAAACATTTAAGAAACCCCTCCCTTCAATAAATGTGAGTTCTTTTTGTTTTAATTTAAAAACTGAATTTTTATTTATGTTAAAATTGAATTTTTATTTATGTTAAAGCTGGATTTTTATATATGGTAAAGGTGAGATTTTTATTTATGTAAAAGTTGAGATTTTTATATATATCATCATATATAGAGTAGTGATTTTTAATAATAATAAAAATATGATTTTTATATCACAGGAATAATGAAAATATGATTTTTTATATCATAGGAATAATAAAAATATGATTTTAATATCATAGGAATAATAAAAATATGATTTTTATATCATAGGAATAATAAAAATATGATTTTTATAATATGAATAACGATATGAAAATATTATTTTTGGTTAGATAAAAATATAATTTTTATCATGGAAGTAGCAGTGTAAAGGAGTGATTTTTACATATGTAGTAGAGATATAAAAATACGGTTTTTATTTATATAGATTTGAGACTAAAATATGATTTTCATCTATAAAGTAGCGTTATAAAAATGTGATTTTTATAATGAAGTATCATGTTAAAATTTTGATTTTATTATGAACAGCGTGAAAAGGAGTGAGATGGAACCAATGGTAATCAAAACAAAAATCCGAGCCATTCAGAAAATAACTGGAGGAGTGGAACCATCGGTGAGAACTCCTCACCTTTATTTTCATTTGTTTTCTAGTTGAAATATATACTAGGATGCAGATGGTGCTTAGCAGCACCCAACACCAGTCGTCCACAGACCATGGACGACTTGTTTGATTTTGTTGTGTTGTGAAGATTGATTGTGATGTGGAATGGATGGATATATATTCATGTGTTGAAATAAAATATATATTCATGTGTTGAAATATAATATATATTCATGTATTGAAATAAAATGTATATTCATGTGTTGGAATAAAATAAATATTCATTTACAAATCGGACGATTTGTAAATGTACACTTATTTGACTGATATAGATTGGGACGATAAATTTTACACATTGCCCAACGGCACAAATAAAAATCTGTGTTTGTTGATTTGAAACCCCACACGGGTATTGGGATGATATTTGACGTACAATAATCCTGATTATTTAGTTGTATGTCAATCGATGGGTTGACAGACTGTGTAAGCGTTAATTATTTATATTTAATGCTTATGCAGTTGTGTGGTGCACTCTGGATGATGGTTGCTATTATATACATGTGTTGTAGGGAATCCATATAATTAACATTATATGGTAATTTATTGGGCCTCGTTCCATTTTGGAAAATAAGGGATATTATAAAATAAAATTCATGTGTTGAATAAAATAAAAATTCATGTGTTGAATAGAATATAAATTCATGTGTTGAATAGAATATATATTCATGTGTTGAATAAAAATATAAATTCGTGTGTTGAATAAAATATAAATTCACGTGTTGAATAGAACAAAAATTCATGTGTTGAATAGGATAAATATTCATGTGTTGAATATAATAAATATTCATGTGTTGAATAAAAATATATATTCATGTGTTGAAGAAAATATTCATTTGTTGAATAGAATAACGAAGTTATTGAAATATATAAAGCCGTGTTGATTAGATATGCGCCATTTTGACGCGAACGATATTCATATCGATTTTATTCATTTTTATAATGAATATCGAAAAGGAATTGATTTCAAAATCTAATGTTTTGAAAATATTGTCATTTATATATCGATGATATGGAATGTACAATTTTGATTAGAAATTGAATAAGAAGTTGAAATCGTTTTGAAAACGAATTTAAAACGATTTATAAAATACGTTTTAAAAGGATACCGACGAAATATATATAATGTATATTATATATATATAATGGCCTGAATAGAACGTCCGCGCTGCGGCAGTTCGCGAATTTCGACCATTGACTTCGAACGGATATTACGGGAGATTCGACCGTCGGATTCTCCTAAATCCGGAACCGTTGGGTTCGTATCGAAAAGAGCTTTCTAACAAATATTAGAGATTTGAAATCTAATTGTTGGATTTGGAATTATGTCCAAATCAAATTTGGAAAAGGTTGTTGTAAGTGCAGTTCGATGGCCATTGATGGAAATCATCTGTACGGGCCTTGATAAAATTATTAAAATTGGTAATAATTTGTGTAAAATCATAAGAAATGATTTGTGAAGAATTGGGATGAAAAACTCCATATTTGAAAAGATAAAAATAGATTTTTATCGAAATGAACTAGTTTTGAACTAGAATTATAATCCCATTTATTTTTAAAATAAATAAAGTGGATTTGAAATGGTTTTGAAAATAACCAGAATTTCCAATATATAAAGTGGAAATGGATTTGAATCAAAATTATCTTTGGAATATTTCGATATTGGATTTCGCGATTATATAGATATTGTTATGGAAATTTGAAAGATATATTTGTATCGTTATTTCCAATACGATATTTGTTGGTCGTAGAATTTGTTACTGAATATAAGCCGATATATTTTCTATTCAGAGCCTTGTATTTAATATCAAATGGGATTTCGGTGTAACGACCCAGTTTTGATCGATTAATTTTAAATATTTAATATTTGTTTTAAATATTTAGTTGATAATATAAATTAAATTTTTATATTGAGTTATTGATTTAATAATTGAATATAATTTAATTTAGAATATACCGAATTATTGTAATTCGAAATATAATTGAAATCGAAGTTAAAAACTGAATCAAAATGATTCAGATGATAAGTAGGAATTTTATTCGATATATACGATAATAAATAATAATTTATTATCAAAGAATTTGTGGTTTTCGAATTTAAATTTTATTATACTAATTTAATATGGTATATATGTTGAAATTAAAAGTCAGAATATTTACTGTTGAGTTCAAAATAGGGTTATTATATTGAAATATCGGTCGGTACGCTAGAATAGCGGTTTATGATTTAAATTAATGGACCCCATGATATTTGATTGTGGATAGGATCAAAATCAAATCGGTATCTATTTAAATAGAATTAAAATCTTTTTAAATCTAATCGAAGTTAATGAAGTGTACTTAACCTGTATATAGCGCAGGCCTATTCCTTAAGGGCTAAGTTTCATCATCTATAAAACGCGATATCCTTCTGTAATTCCGGGGATTCCTATCTTCTAAATCAATTCGTTCTGGCAAAATGAAAATGGCACTACTCATTTTGAATACCAATCAAATTGAAAACTACAGAGAAAAAAGGCCTCCCAATTCAAATAGAAATCGCGAGCCTCTTCTCTCCTCTGAAAATCGATTTGAAACCAATTCGTATAAAGTAAAAATGGACTAGGGTAAATTCGCAAGGCCAAAGTCTCGATCCATTCAAACGAGGCTGGATATCAGAGTGCGATTCTTTCTGGAACACTCAAGTTTGGAAATCACGAGCTAGGGCTGCGTTTCATCTGGAAAAAGGGAATTAGGGATCACGAGAAAGCCGTGAGTTTTCTGGAGTTCGATGAGCTTGCGAATCAGAAAAAGAGGGGATCGAAATTTGAAGCTACTGAAGCTCGAAGGAGGCACTGCGATTTGTGGATGAGGCCGATGATGTGGTTATTGCAACAAGGTAGAAATCATTACCAGTGGATGAAGATAGGGCACAAGTTTCGAACTGTTTTTAGGAAGTATTGATGTAGAGCAGGTTTCGTTGGTACTGTGTGTGTTCGAGAGGAGATCGATGCTGATTTGGTTGAATTGGGGAATCTGGTACTGTGGTGTTTTGGAGTTGGGCACTGCGTGAGCAGGGATGAAGGCTGTATTGTTGATGTTAGGGAATAGATGGTTAATGTTGGAGAGGAAGACATCTTTGTTGATAATTAAGGTAATTTTATTTTATTTTTAATACAGGAAATTGGTTTATATAATTGGTAATTTATTTAATGTGAATTAGTTTATATAACTAGTTTATATAAAGAAACAAATTGGTATAAAGAGAAAATCTGTAGACTAATAGTTCGAGCATGCAAATTTATGATTAATTAAATCAATTAAAGTATAGAATTTTTTTATTTTTCGATAAAAATATGGTGTTTGGTTATAATATATATATATGTGTGTGTGTGTATGTGTGTATAGCTCGTATAATTCGCATATATATAAACATTGTATTAAATTTATACAAGGTTATAATCTTGGTTTAGATATTTAATTTTAAATGATCGATGAATAAATTAAATAGGAAAAAGGAAATATATATATATATATAAGGAATTATTTATACGTTAGTTTAAATGAATTAAAGTTAATCAGTAAATCTAAATCAAATTATCGTAGGTGCGAATTCTTCGAGAAGATTCGTAGCTGGTGATTTTGAAATAAACAGGATACTCGGCAACTGCAATTCCGGTGAGTAAATCTCACTCACCTTAATTAGAATTATTTTAATGTCGTTAAAAATAATTGTTGTTGCTTATTTGGAATTTTTCCTGGTTGCTTTAAATAAATTAGTTATTTAGGGTTGACTATTATATATATATATATATATATATATTGGGTTGATGGTTGGATTGATTCCCGCAGTACCATTAGCGGATGCCCGCAGTTTCATAGCGGATGATTTCCTTATGCACGCCACAAATATATATTAGTGGATGACCTTCATACCACGATATCCTGCCTCGAAGCAGGATGGGTATTACTATGTTGACTAACGTCTGTGGATGCAGGAAAAACAGGTTGGAGGGATCCAACTAGATCCCTCAAAAATATATTATATGTTTGTTTAGTTGTTTGCATATTTACCGTCATATATGACGGGTTAGAAAACCTGAAATAAATAATTGGTTGTTTGGTGTTTAATTATCACTGACCATAAATGTTGGTATTTATAAATATCTCGGAAAGGGTTTTGAGATATAAAGGGAAATTCTATTATTTTTCAAAATAGAAACTTGAAATTCGAATAGAATAAAAATATTAACTTTCTTTTAAATAATAAAAACAAGTAATTCATTTATAAACGAAGTTTATAGAGGAAGTGAAAAGAATTATCATTTGGATAATTCGGGAAAATATAAACATAGGTGTGAATTTAGAAAAGGGGAAATTTATTTTTCAAACATAGAATTTAATTTCAAAAATGAATTTGAAAATAAGACTTGTTTAAAAATATAAACAAGTAAATTAAATGATGTTATAAAGAAAGGTGGAAACTTATCATTGATAATTTAAATGTTTAAATACAAAATAGAATTTGAATAAGAGAATTAAAATAGAATTTGAATAAGAGAATTCAAATGGAGTTTGAATATATGAAATTCAAATAGAATTGGAAATAGAAATTGAAACAGAATTTCAAAATAGAACTTGAAATAGAATTTCAAAATAGAACTCGAAATAGAATTTCAAAATAGAATTTGAAATAGACTTTGAATATGGAACTCAAATAGAGTTGAAATGGGAGTTTGAATATAGGAAATTTAAATAGAATTGAAATGGAATTTGAATATAGAAGATCGAAGTATAAATAAAATTTATTTCTGAGTTAGGAAAAATCGACAATTATAGATAATCGAAAATACTATGTTGAATTGGGAAAATTGGCTGGATATATATTAAAAAATATATCAGAATGAAGTTGAATTTATTTTAAACGAAGTTTAAAGGTTTATATATATAAATATAATTAAAACGAACTTGCCGCAGCGCGGCAGTTCGTAAATTGGCGATTCGAACTTCAATTGAGTGTACAGAACTCAATTGAAGTCGGAAATCTTTGAAACAAGAATCGTCAGGACCGTTTAGATAATAGTTTTCTAATGAAAGAGAAAATTTTAAATTTCGTTGTATATATTTTGTGTTATGTCAAAAACAAATTTTCAGAAAAGCAGCGCCATAACCATTTAAAACCATAGCGGTTTATTTAATTTTATAAAAGGATTTTAAGCGAATAAAATCCGAATTTCTATTTAGAAAATTTCAGATTTAAGTTGTAAATTATATATGAACTCCAGTGAAGTAAGTGAAATTATTTTTGAAACAAAAATCAGATTTTTAGTTATTAAATAGATTTAACTAATTTTGAAGAATAAATAGTTAATCGAGTTATTGGCGTTGGATAAGTAAATTGGTTTTATGGATTTTTATTCGAAATAAAATTTGAAACTCAAGTTAGAAATGTAATTCTACTTGTTTAGAAGTGAATAAAAATATATTTGAACATGTTATGTTCAAAATAAAGGGATTTGGTAAAATAGCTGATTAAAGAAGAAATTAGCAAGCTGAGTTAGGAATGACTGAATTAAGTTGGATAAATTGGAAAACAGGTAAATACAGGTTGAACAAGTATGGAATGAAGAGAATGAAGTTTATAAATTTAGTGCCCGACAAAAAGGTACACGTTTAAATTCCATATGAGGTTTTATGCGCTGTATCGGAATGCCGCTTGGCTTTTTCTTTTTCTTTTGGATTGGTGAGGGCCATGGGAGGTTATTCGAAATATCTCGATGCTCCCGGTACAAAGGAGATTATGGCGAAATTTTACGTAAATTTAAGGAGTTAGAGTATTTTTAAGAAAAAATTGATAGTTAGAGATAAATGTATCGATATATATATAAAATTCGATAAGTAAATGAATTTAAAAATAGAATATTATAAACAAAAAGGAAATCAATAGGCTGGTAATAGAAAGAGAAACATATATACGTTTAAAAATGAATAATTTGTTTGTATGGTGTTGATTATTCGAGGTAAGTGATTTTGTCTGTTTTGAAGTTAATGATGTTTTCAGTCATGGTCTGAGAGGTAATTTTAACCTAACTTGATTGATTTCATTTTTAATTGATAAGTAGCAAGATCCAGTCTCGAAGAGAAGTGTTTGAATAAGAGTTAGTTGAATAAAATATTTTGGGCTGTTGTAACGATGTTTTACACAGCATTCGTTTTTAACCCAAGTGGTGGAAATTTTGGAAATATAAAAGTAAATATTTCCTGAGTATAATTAAAGTAGTCGAGAAAGAGATAAGTGATTGAAATTGTTTTCAACTGCAAATAGAGATATTTTCTAAATATAGAAAATAAAAGAAGTTGATATTTGGAAACGTTTTCCAAATGGCGTAAGAGGCCAAGATGATTTTCGAAAATATTTAGTTAAAAAATATTGATAAGGAAATGGAGAAGAGATTTAATTAATGAAATATTAATTAAAGAGCCCAGTGATTTTTTTTGATATGTTGAATGTACACTTGTTTTTATTCGATAGTTAAATCACAGACTATCGAAGTTTTGACCATCGTTGTCAATATGGAGAGACCGATTGGATTATTATCCAAAGAACCACTCTGTATTGGCAGTAGCGTTGTGAATCAGATTATATGAAGATAATCGAAGACGGAGTGAAGTGCAAGGACTTTTTCTATTAATAGAAATTGTGCCTTAGGTTTCGTTCAATCCCAGAACAAATGTATATGGACGAATGTCTGACAAAGTATTTCCAATGATCGAACATGACGATCTGTACAAATATATATGGTGGCAACAGATTTATTCCCATAGCATAATATCCAGAATATTCGTGCAAATCAATTAGTGATTAACGGATCTGACAATGTGGCATTCAAAGTGATTGTGCTATCAAGGAATGGAAAGTAATCGTGGCCTCAGGCCTCAACAACCGGGAAATGACAAAAATCGGGCAGGCAGCATGGCTATGTGGGTCGCTCCCATTAGGGTGTATTATCACCTATCTAGAGATTCATTTAATTCCTTATTCTATTCGATGCTATCCCATTTGGGAAACGGTTGCTGATCCCAACTGTTGGTGATATACATTCGATACACTCAAGCGAAATGAGTGGTCGGTCATGTGTGGGCCGAGTTGCAAGATGTTCTTGTTGAACCCAGTGTATTCCTCTCTAGAGATACACTATCGGAAGGTGGTTCCATACCTTGTCATGTTGGAAATCCAATCTCCAATAAGCGCCATGCGGTTTTCGATTTTATATTATATTTGGAACGTGAGATGCAAGCGTTCCACTAGATTCTATTTATTTGATTTAGAAATTAGTATAATATCATTGGATTTGATATCAAAAATATTTTGGGTTATCGTAAGGTAAAAACGATCCGTGTTAATGTGTGGATCAGTCTTACGATTATCATTTCTTCGAAAGGATTTTGAAAGATAAACAAATGGTTGGAGTTTACTCACACCAGCCCCATGACTGACCCAGAGTTTATTTTGTTTGTTTTCCTTAAACTCTTGGGTGCCCAAATTTATACGGGCAGTCAAGTAGTCGGGATTTTATAGATTCACTTGGAGGAGCTTGTAGCAGGAGGCTTCAGTGTCAGATATATAATATTTTATTCCCGCTATGTTGTAAGGGTTGTACTTTGATAACTTTATGTTATACAGTGAAAATTTTGTATTTCAAAGGTTATGTTATATAATATATTTTATTCGTTCCGGTATGAGTTGTGATCTTTGTTTTCTTCTATTCTAGTAGTTCTTTCTTTCTATTTCTCATCCTCTAACTTCTTTCTAATAATGATTCGTATTTCTATGCAATTTGGGTTGGACATGTGATTTTATTAGTCAACTCAGATAGTACGGATTTGCGGGCCGTTACAGTTGGCATCAGAGCTTAGGTTGAGCGAATACCTAGGCTTTGGTGGGATTGTGCTCATTAGAGATAGGGTCAGTAGTACCCTAGAATGAGTTGAGTGTATATACGAGAGGGCGTATTTGTTAATTGATATAAAAAATTATTTTATATTGTGTTGACTGGTCCGTCGAGTGGTTTATGAATTTAGATCGAATTGTGGGACGCCACGAACTCGATAGGAATTTCTAAACACTTGAACAGAGGAATTCAACATAATAATGATTTAAATAGGTAGATGAAATAATTTACCCAAAATTATATTTTGATATAGAAGGCAATAATTTTCTAGTGTTATTATAATATATGAATGTGTTGGTTGTTATTATAATCAAATGGGATTATAAAATTGAATAGTTAATATAACCAAATGTAATTTGTATAAGAATAAATTATACAAATGAGATGAATTAAAATTTAATTCAAAACAGAATTTGAAATTTAAATCCTGGGAAGTTTGAAAATATTTTCTGAAGTATATTAGAACAATATAGCTTATGTTTGAAGGATTCTGAATAAAATCATTTTGAGATGGATTTTGGAAGTGATTAAGCACTGAACTCACTTCAGTGGCTGGAAAATAATTCTGATGATGACTGCAGCTTCATCAGTGTTCATTTTCGAGTTTCTAAGTGATGGATTGCTACCTTAGAAAAGATTTTCAAGAAAATTAGTTGAAAGAAAATAAGTTGTTTAGGAAAATTCAAATGTTTTGAATTTGAAATGGAAATAAATATATATGTATACATTTGTGTGATTTCAGAAGGATTTGAAATAAAAACCCAGGAATTAGAATTCTGGAATTTAAAATTTAACTTAAGCAAGTTAAATGGATCAAAGTGAGTAAATTGATCAGAATCAATTTGAATAAAATTGAAAGCATATGGATGGAATATGAATTGGGTGTGAAGATATTGAAACATTCAGATTAAATGATTGTAAGCCTATACGATGTGGAATATGAATGAAAACAAAAGTTTTATAGGAATTAAACTTTGTGGAAATATGAAATGTTGAGTTTCAACATAAGTGAGATGTTGAAAAAGTTAATGGGTTTGTAGCACTTTTCCTACCTTAGAAATTTCGGGGAAGAAATTCTTTTAAGGGGGAGGAATGTAACGACCCAGTTTTGATCGACTAATTTTAAATATTTAATATTTGTTTTAAATATTTAGTTGATAATATAAATTAAATTTTTATATTGAGTTATTGATTTAATAATCGAATATAATTTAATTTAGAATATATCGAATTATTGTAATTCGAAATATAATTGAAATCGAAGTTAAAAACTGAATCAAAATGATTCAGATGATAAGTAGGAATTTTATTTGATATATACGATAATAAATAATAACTTATTATCAAAGAATTTGTGGTTTTCGAATTTAAATTTTATTATATTAATTTTATATGGTATATATGTTGAAATTAAAAGTCAGAATATTTACTATTGAGTTCAAAATAGGGTTATTATATTGAAATATCGGTCGGTACGCTAGAATAGCGGTTCGTGATTTAAATTAATGGACCCTATGATATTTGATTGTGAATAGGATCAAAATCAAATCGGTATCTATTTAAAAAGAATAAAAATCTTTTTAAATCTAATCGAATTTAATGAAGTGTACTTAACCAGTATATAGCGCAGGCCTATTCCTTAAGGACTAAGTTTCATCATCTATAAAACGCGATATCCTTCTGTAATTCTGGGGATTCCTTTCTTCTAAATCAATTCGTTCTGGCAAAATGAAAATGGTAGTACTCATTTTGAATACCAATCAAATTGAAAACTATAGAGAAAAAAGGCCTCCCAATTCAAATAGAAATCGCGAGCCTCTTCTCTCCTCTGAAAATCAATTTGAAACCAATTCGTATAAAGTAAAATTGGACTAGGGTAAATTCGCAAGGCCAAAGTCTCGATCCATTCAAACGAGGCTAAATATCAGAGTGCGATTCTTTCGGTAACGCTCAAGTTTGGAAATTGCGAGCTAGGGTTGAGATTCATCTGGAAGAAGGGAATTAGGTATCACGAGAAAGCCGTGAGTTTTCTGGAGTTCGATGAGCTCGCGAATCAGAAAAAGAGGGGATCAAAATTTGAAGCTACTGAAGCTCTAAGGAGGCACTGCGATTTGTGGATGAGGCCGATGATGTGATTATTGCAACAAGGTAGAATTCGTTACAAGTGGATGAAGATAGGGCACAAGTTTCGAACTGTTTTTGGGAAGTATCGATGTAGAGCAGGTTGTGTTGGTACTGTGTGTGTTCAAGAGGAGTTCGATGCTGATTTGGTTGAATTGGGGAATCAGGTACTATGGTGTTTTGCTGTTGGGCACTGCGTGAGCAAGGATGAAGGATGTATTGTTGATGTTAGGGAACAGATGGTTAATGTCGGAGAGGAAGACATCTTTGTTGATAATTAAGGTAATTTTATTTTATTTTATTTTTAATACAGGAAATTGGTTTATATAATTGGTAATTTATTTAATGTGAATTAGTTTATATAACTAGTTTATATAAAGAAACAAATTGGTATAAAGATAAAATCTGTAGACTAATAGTTCGAGCATGCAAGTTTATGATTAATTAAATCAATTAAAGTATAGAATTTATTTATTTTTCGATAAAAATATGGTGTTTGGTTATAATATATATATGTGTGTGTATATATATATAGCTCGTATAATTCGCACATATATAAACACTGTATTAAATTTATACAAGGTTATAATCTTGGTTTAGATATTTAATTTAAAATGATTGATGAATAAATTAAATAGGAAAAAGGAAAAATATATATATACACATAAGGAATTTATTTATTCGTTAGTTTAAATGAATTAAAGTTAATCAGTAAATCTAAATCAAATTATCGTAGGTGCGAATTCTTCGAGAAGATTCGTAGCTGGTGATTTTGAAATAAATAGGATACTCGGCAACTGCAATTCCGGTGAGTAAATCTCACTCACCTTAATTAGAATTATTTTAATGTCGTTAAAAATAATTGTTGTTGCTTGTTTGGAATTTTTTTTCCTCGTTGCTTTAAATATATTAGTTATTTATGGTTGACTATTATATATATATATTGGGTTGATGGTTAAATTGATTCCCGCAGTACCATTAGCGGATGCCCACAGTTTCATAGCGGATGATTTCCCTATGCGCGCCACAAATATATATTAGTGGATGAACTTCATTCCGCGATATCCTGCCTCGAAGCAGGATAGGTATTACTATGTTGACTAACGTCTGTGGATGCAGGAAAAACAGGTTGGAGGGATCCAATTGGATCCCTCAAAAATATATTATTTGTTTGTTTAGTTGTTTGCATATATTCCATCATATATGATGGGTTAGAAAACCTGAAATAAATAATTGGTTGTTTAGTGTTTAATTATCACCGGGCATAAATGTTGGTATTTAAAAATATCGCGGAAAGGGTATTTGAGATTTAAAGGGAAATTCTATTTTTTTCAAAATAGAAACTTGAAATTCGAATAGAATAAAAATATTAACTTTCTTTTAAATAATAAAAACAAGTAATTCATTTATAAACGAAGTTTATAGAGGAAGTGAAAAGAATTATCATTTGGATAATTCGGGAAAATATAAACACAGGTGTGAATTTAGAAAAGGGAAAATTTATTTTTCAAACCTAGAATTTAATTTCAAAAATGAATTTGAAACCAAGACTTGTTTAAAAATATATATAAGTAAATTAAATGATGTTATAAAGAAAGGTGGAAACTTATCATTGATAATTTAAATGTTTAAATACAAAATAGAATTTGAATAAGAGAATTGAAATAGAATTTGAATAAGAGAATTCAAATGGAGTTTGAATATATGAAATTCAAATAGAATTGGAAATAGAAATTGAAATTGAATTTCAAAATAGAACTTGAAATAGAGTTTCAAAATAGAACTCCAAATAGAATTTCAAAATAGAATTTGAAATAGACTTTGAATATGGAACTCAAATATAGTTGAAGTGGGAGTATGAATATAGGAAATTTAAATAGAATTGAAATGGAATTCGAATATAGAAGATCGAAGTATAAATAAAGTTTATTTCCGAGTTAGGAAAAATCGAAAATTATAGATAATCGAAAATACTAAGTTGAATTGGGAAAATTGGCTGGATATATATTTAAAAAAATATCAGAATGAAGTTGAATTTATTTTAAATGAAGTTTAAAGGTTTATATATATAAATATAATTAAAACGAACTCGCCGCAGCGCGGCAGTTCGTAAATTGGCGATTCGAACTTCAATTGAGTGTACAGAACTCAATTGAAGTCGGAATTCTTTGAAACAAGAATTGTCAGAACCGTTTAGATAATAGTTTTCTAATGAAAGAGAAAATTCTAAATTTTTTCGTATATATTTTGTGTTATGTCAAAATCAAATTTTTAGAAAAGCAGCGCCATAACCATTTAGAAACCATAACAGTTTATTTAATTTTATAAAAGGATTTTAAGTGAATAAAATCCGAATTTCTATTTAGAAAATTTTAGGTTTGAGTTGTAAATTATATATGAACTCCAGTGAAGTAAGTGAAATGATTTTTGAGTCAAAAATCAGATTTTTAGTTATTAAATAGATTTAACTAATTTTGAAGAATAAATAGTTAATCGAGTTTTGAATCGAAATTGGCGTTGGATAAGTAAATTGGTTTTATGGATTCATATTTGAAATCAAATTTGTAGCTCAAGTTAGAAATGAAATTCTACTTGTTTAGAAGCGAATTAAAATATATTTGAACATATTATGTTCAAAATAAAGGGATTTGGCAAAATAGCTAATTAAAGAAGAAATTAGCAAGTTGAGTTAGGAATGACCAAATTAAGTTGGATAAATTGGAAAACAGGTAAATATAGGTTGAACAGGTATGGAATGAAGAGAATGAAGTTTATAAATTTAGTGCCCGACAAAAAGGTACACGTTTAAATTCCATATGAGGTTTATGCGCCGTATAGGCAAGCCGCTTGGCTTTTTCTTTTTCTTTTGGATTGGTGACGGCCAGGGGAGGCTATTTTACATATCCCGATGCTCCCGGTACAAAGGAGGTTATGGCGAATTTTTTCGGAAATTTAAGGAGTTGAAATATTTTTAAGAAAAATTTGATAGTTAGAGATAAATGTATCGATACATATAAAATTCTATAAGTAAATGAATTTAAAAATAGAATGTTATAAACAAAAAGGAAATCGATAGGCTGGTAATAGAAAGAGAAACATATATACGTTTAAAAATGAATAATTTGTTTGTATGGTGTTGATTATTCAAGGTAAGTGGTTTTGTCTGTTTTGAAGTTAATGATGTTTTCAGTCAAGGTCTGAGAGGTAATTTTACCCCAACTTGATTGATTTCATTTTTAATTGATAAATAGCAAGATCCAGTCTCGAAGAGAAGTGTTTGAATGAGAGTTAGTTGAATAAAATATTTTGGGTTGTTGTAACGATGTTTTACACAGCATTCGTTTTAACCCAAGTGGTGGAAATTTTGGAAATATAAAAGTAAATATTTCCTGAGTATAATTAAAGTAGTCAGGAAAGAGATAAGTGATTGAAATTGTTTTCATTGCAAATAGAGATATTTTCTAAATATAGAAAATAAAAGAAGTTGATATTTGGAAACGTTTTCCAAATGGCGCAAGAGGCCAAGATGATTTTCGAAAATATTTGGTTAACAAATATTGATAAGGAAATGGAGAAGAGATTTAATTAATGAAATATTAATTAAAGAGCCCAGTGATTTTTTTTGATATGTTGAATGTACACTTATTTTTATTCGATAGTTAAATCACAGACTATCGAAGTTTTGACCGTCGTTGTCAATATGGAGAGACCAGTTGGATTACTATCCAAAGAACCACTCTGTATTGGCAGTAGCTTTGTGAATCAGATTATATGAAAATAATCGAAGACGGAGTGAAGTGCAAGGACTTTTTCTATTAATAGAAATTGTGCCTTCGGTATTGTTCAATCACAGAACGAATGTATATGGACGAATGTCTGACAAAGTATTTCCAATGATCGAATATGATGATCTGTACAAATATATATGGTAGCAACGGATTTATTCCCTTAGCATAATATCCAGAATATTCGTGCAAATCAATTAGTGATTAACGGATCTGACAATGTGGCATTCAAATTGATTGTGCTATCAAGGAATGGGAAGTAATCGTAACCTCAGGCCTCAACAACCGGGAAATGACAAAAATAGGGCAGGCAGCATGGCTATGTGGGTCGCTCCCATTAGGGTGTATTATCACCTATCTAGAGATTCATTTAATTCCTTATTCTGTTCGATGTTGTCCCATTCGGGAAACGGTTGCTGATCCCAACCGTTGGTGATATACATACGATACACTCAAGCGAAATGAGTGGTCGGTCATGTGTGGGCCGGATTGCAAGATGTTCTTGTTGAACCCAGTGTATTCCTCTCTAGAGATACACTATCGGAAGGTGGTTCCATACCTTGTCATATTGGAAATCCAATCTCCAATGAGCGCCATGCGGTTTTTGATTTTATATTATATATGGAACGTGAGATGCAAGCGTTCCACTAGATTCTATTTATTTGATTTAGACATTAGTATAATATCACTGGATTTGATATCAAAAATATTTTGGGTTATCGTAAGGCAAAAACCATCCATGTTTATATGTGGATCGGTCTTACGATTATCATTTCTTCGGAAGGATTTTGAAAGTTAAACAAATGGTTGGAGTTTACTCACACCAGTCCCATGACTGACCCAGAGTTCATTTTGTTTGTTTTCCCTAAACTCTTGGGTGCCCAAATTTGTACGGGCAGTCAAGTAGTCAGGATTTTACAGATTCACTTGGAAGAGCTTGGAGCAGGAGGCTTCAGTGTCACATATATAATATTTTATTCCCGTTGTATTGTGAGTGTTGTACTTTGATAACTGTATGTTATACAGTGAAAATTTTGTATTTCAAAGGTTATGTTATATAATATATTTTATTCGTTCCGCTATGAGTTGTGATCTTCGTTTTATTCTATTCTAATAGTTAATTCTTTCTATTTCTCATCCTCTAACTTCTTTCTAATAATGATTCATATTTCTGTGCAATTTGGGTTGGAGTGTGATGTTATTAGTCAACTCGGATAGTACGGATTTGCGGGTCGTTACAGTTGGTATCAGAGCTTAGGTTGAGCGAATAACTAGGCTTTTGTTATTTATAATATCATATTTCTTGTCATGTTTGCAAATGAACTTACTATGGTGACACTTGTGTTGTGTAACTTTTGTTATTTATTTTTCTTGCTAAGTAATCACCTTGGTATTGTGTATTTAATTGATGCATTGATTTGTCTTTGATTATTGTGTGATTTTGGTTTCCTTCATTCGGACTGAATCATTTTGGCTGTTGCGTGATTGGTTTCTTGAATTGGTTTCGTGAGTAAATGAATTTCTGAAAGGAAAAAAACCAAATGTACTCATGAACTAGAACATGATTTCCGGAAATAAATAAATAATTCGAAATATATTCTAAATTAAATTATATTCGATTATTAAATCAATAACTCAATATAAAAATTTAATTTATATTATCAACTAAATATTTAAAACAAATATTAAATATTTAAAATTAATCGATCAAAACTTGGTCGTTACATTGGGTTTGTCGTGAATGGGTCTTCACTAACACTGTCCTTAAACCCAGTTGAAAAAAAGATTAAATCTTTTTATTTAGATTTAATGAAGTATACCAATTAAATGATATTTAATTGGAATTGAATTTGGATTGATTTTTGGGTTTATCGTGAACTGTGTTTTAAATGACATTGGTTCTTTAACCCAGTTAAAGACAGGATATTGTTTCCCAAGTTAAACAATCATTAATATGATTTTTGGGAAGATTAAAACCAAGTGGAGTTTTAATGAATCTTTAATTAGATTGAGATGATCGAGAATGGAGTATCACCAGTTTTGCTCCAGGCGATAGTTAAATCTTTAATTAGATTTGAACGTGAAATGGTAATTGAATTTACTGATAACATCGTGGTGTTAGATATGAAGTATTACCAGTTTTACTTCATGGGATGAATAGGTTGGGATTGGGAAATTAAAACAAATGATTACTTCGGTAAGGTTCGTTAATCCCAACTAGTTTGGATAAACCATAATTTGGTTTGAATTGATATTCAAAAGAAGATTAAATAATAAATTTGAGGAATTTATCTTTGATAAAATTAATGGGAATCTTTCCCAAAGTATAAGAATATTCGAATAAAAGAATATTCTGAATTGGAATGAGGCGTATGTTGTGTTTGTGTAACACTTGTTTATTATATACGTGGGTTATTCAGAAAGACCGGGTTTATCCCAATCTGAATAACTGATTCGATGATGTGTCGAGGATGAAGACGGTGGTCAAAGACCATAGGTCTTCACATCGTTTGGATAATTACTGATGATCTTGATTGGGCTGTACACCCAAGAGGAGGGAATCAGTTGGTGATCGTCCAGACGTACTTGGAGATCGATGGATATGCGGGGTACTAGGTGCCTCTGGTTTCCTTCAGACCCAGAACGAACTTGTAAATGGACTGTGTGTCTGACATTGGATTTTATTCTGTGTGATTGATTTCTATTAAATATATATATCTGTTTAGCGGCGGAGAATTTATTCTCTTGCTTAACGCCCTTCTCTGAGACGTACGAGCTCAGAGGTTATATATTGATGGATATCAATCGCATGGAGTGAATTTCCTGTGTGGCACGCCTAAGTTGCAAATGATCAAGGATTTTGTTGAAAAGAAAAGTCTTGTGGTTGACGATCAAAGCACCGCCTGTGTGGCATAGCTTTGTGTATAACGTTAATTCGCGAGCCTCACACCCCGGTTGTGAACCAGAAACGGGAGAGGACTTCAGGGAGGGCATGCGTTTCCTTCTAGCTAGGTGGTGTCAGTGACCTACCAGCCCTGACATTTACATTATTTTCACCTGTGTGGTTGTTGGATTGCAAGGCGCCTCGGATATATCGGTGGCTATGTGGAGCCGATGGAGTCATCGGACTCATTTATACCCCAAAGGGTGGGAAACGCAGTGTTCAGGCATTTTAATCCACATCAGTGGACCGGCCCTGACGATCCAAGGGCTCACCTATGTTTAGGTCCTGAGACATCGGCTAGATTGTCTCGAATCAGTGAGGACTATCTTTTTCCTCGGTTCACAGATTGAAATCCAACTTCCAATACGTGACTTTGCGGTTTTGATTGTAAAACCTATATATGGCGACATAGTGGTATGGGGCACTTATGTCGTCTATGATTGAAACTTATGATTGAAATTGTTTTGACACTATACACTTATACACTTATAGTAATAATAAAACACGAAATTTAGCGTATCAAGCATTCTTTGGCTATTATAAGGTAAAAACTTATCCTCCGGCTTGTGTCGCATTGTGTGATGGGACCTGGGTCTTATAATAGCTTCATTGTTCTTTATTTATCATTGCGCTATTGTATTATGCACTAGTGTTATTGGGAGGAAACCTGTTCCGTGTTATACGGCGTGGTCCATTGATTTACCTAACTTTAAAATAAAAATTAATAACTGTTTTAGTTCTCACACCAGTCACATGACTGACCCGGAGTTTATTGTTTTAACCTAAACTCTGGGTGCCCTTATTTTGACACGGGCAGCTAGTAGTTTTGGTTTTGTAGATTTGTATTCTCAGGAACCTGGTTTGTAGCTTGAACGATACTCGGAAAGCTCTGTATTTGTGTATCTCTTTCAGTTGTGTATTGTATTATTTTTCCGCTGCAGTAATGTATTTAAATCTCTGATATTTTCTGATGTATATTATTTGTTTATACTCTGTATATTCTTGTATTTTGATGAATTGTTGTAATAAATAATGAAATGTTCTTCTGTTTGTGTCCCAATGTAGCTTGTTCTCAACTCAATCTGTGCTTTCCGTCACGGGAAGTACGGGTCGTTTCAAGTTTTGAGGACAATGTTTTATGCACTTGTACAGTTGGTCGACAGTTGAGATGCACCATCATAATGAGTTTAATTTTGTATTTTTTGTGTAGAATGCTAGTTATGTTTGATGCTATTAAGATTTGATATTGTTGGCTTAAAAAACACTTTCTGTTCTTTTTTCTAACAACAAACGTATTCTTATGCAACATGTTTTAGATCACTGTAGTGAACTTGCAGCAAAAGGATAAATGGCGTAAAGATTTTGTTGTTTTTGAATTGTATACTCCCGTAAGATATGCAATTTTTGTGGATAACTTGTGCTTATACTAAGTTGCTTTGTAACTGTCATGTATGTAATAATGCGTGAAATGTTTTCTAAAATTTGTTGTTTGTAATACTGAAAATTTGAGTATTTATTAAATTAGTTTGCAAATAATTGGAATATCTGATTTGCTTATGGAGTATTGCTACATTTAGTGTATTGTTCATTTTAGTTGCAAAAGATCTATTTTTTTTAAATGCAACTATCAATCACAACAGTGCATAACAGTTGTAGTAGATATTATTACAACGGCGTTTAACTATTGTAATAAAGTTTATTACAACGGTGGAAAAAAGTTGTAAAATATACATATTACAATGATGTTGCAACCGTGCAAAAAAGTTGTAAAAGATTTTAGTTTATTACAACTTTTTAATACACGACGGTTAGCCCACCGTTGTAAAATGTATATTACAACGGTGTTCCACCGTTGTAACAGAGTCATTTTGTTGTAGTGTATGTAAAACACAACGGTCATCTAATGCATTTCTGTATACTTTAACATTTGAAAAGTTACTCGTAATATATTAAATGCGATAAATAAATGCAAACAACCACCTCCTATGTAACCCACTATGACTGAACATATTATGATATAATATCAAAATCGCTTGGGAGCCAACCCCTAAGCAACCCACTAGCTAGAGAACGTAAACTGTGAAAGTATGACATAATATACACTCCAGAAACAAAAATCAACCGATAAAAAACAAATGACAATAAATTACCTTATATGATATAGGTAGAAAGGGAGCCGAGTAATCATCATCTTCCAGCTCTCCAAACTGTAAAATGGTAGTTCAGCCTCAACTTTTGCGAGCTTCTATGGAAAAAAGTAACAGTACAAATCAATTTCAACGTTCTTGCCTTATAGTACGTTACTCCAAGTGCATCCAGTAGTTGTCAACATATAAAGCGACCCAATCTTGAACAAGATGAATCTATACATAATGGTTGCTTTCTCAGTTTCATGTCGTTGTTCAAGCAATCTGACATAGTTAAATAAAACTGTTACTTTATCCTTAGGTGGACTTAATGATGTACCACCTTATTCCAGCTGAACGAAAAAATTGTAATCGTTGTATTGAAAAGAGAAAGCACTGCAATCAATTGCTAAACCATTTGATCTCCCAATCGAGAATGAAGACCAAATTCCTTCCCCCAAGGCGTCTTTAAATGTTTGTTCAGCAAGCTCGAATTCTTACTTTTCAAAGTGTAGAACTCCTATATTATTTAATAATTCAACAGGTACGTCTTCACCTCGTTCTTGAGGATATTATGAGCAGTTTTAAGTGCATCTAAAGCAGCTACAGCATCAGATGATATCAGCAGCTCACCCAGTTCCATGAACGCCAAAGGATCTCTTTGGGTCAACTCGTGCAGCTTTGCGAAAAATTTCTACAGCCTTGTCAATCTGAGTCTTGTCGTTCCGACCAAGCTGAACATAAATGTTCCCAACAGCCTTCATACTCTCACAATTTTCAGGATGAACTTCCAAGACCTTCTCAAAGTTGGATAACGAACTTCTCAAATCTCCCAACATTAGTTGGACCTGTCCCAAGCCATAATTTGGCAACATAAAATCTTTTGGCTTATTGATTTCACCGACAGATGCTTTATAATAATGGATAGCCTTCTCAAAATCACCCCTACTGTGGTAGGATCTTGCCAGGTTGTAGTATGAATGGGCTTTTGTCAATCCATGGTTGCTTGCCACAAGAGCAGTTTCAGTTGATTGTTCAACCAAAAAATGTTTCCCAGTAAAGAAAATGTGGTTCGCTAAATGATTAAGTGCCATTGAACAATAGGGATATATTTCGAAAGCCTTGCGCATTTTCTCCATTCCTTTTCGAATTGCACCGGCTTCATTTGCATGCAAATCCATGATTCCAACAACGGCAAGAGCCTCAACGTTTTTGTTGTGATTTGTGACATGAAATCACATATGTTGATGAAGACAAGACGTAGATGTGCTTGGCAATAGAGGAGATGGAGCAGCGACAGAAAGAAGGCAAGAAGAAGCGGTTTTATGCTGCGTTTCAGCACAGACGTCTGACAGCATTTGGTCAAACGTCTATTGTCAGGGTTTTGGTAATTAACCCGAGAGCAGGGACAAACGTCTGACCAATCTGGGTCAGACGTCTGAGCGGGGTTTCTGCGTTTTTGACATGATCTTTTCTGTGACTTATTCTGCAAGTAATGAAGGGGCACATTGGGTATTTGCCTTAGGCTTCTATTCTCCTATAAAAGCAGCATCTAGAGTTGGACTAAAAGTATGGGATTGGGCACGAATTAATTATTCCAAGGGTTAGCCGTCGTTCTTCATTGTTCTCCTTCTCCAACAAAATTGTAGTCATCTAGATATTCTTTCCCTTTCTCAATAAGGTTATTGATTCTTGTAGTTTGTTTATTGTTGGTTGTTGAACCAGTGAGTGTAAACAAAAATTCATTTTGAGAATCAATAAAGAGCGTGGTTGGGTGGAATATTTTGCGTTTGCGCATGTGATTTCATATCTATGTTTGTTTCCATAGAAATCATCTTTAAGTAATTGGGTGAATAAGATCCTGGACGCTTCTACAAAGTCGTAGTTTTTCATAACATTGGTATCAGAGCTAGATCATCACAAAGCTTAGAGTGATTTTGGATTGGAAAAATCAATTTTATTTTATGACGGATATGATGGCGTTTCCGAAGATGACTGTTTTTGATGGAAGAAATTGGGGGATTTAGAAGCCTAAGATGGAGGATGTGCTTTATCTCAATGATCTTTATGATCCGATTGTTGGAAATGCGGAGAAGCCCTCAGGTGTGAATGAGGGAACGTGGAAGAAGATGGATAAGAAAGCTATTGCCTTGATTCAGTATTCCATCATGTGGCTAATTGTGAATCCGCGAAGGATTTGTGGGACAAGTTGGTATCTTTGTATGAGTCGAGGAGTGCTACAAGTAAGGCTTTTCTGGTTCAAATGCTTGTTCAGCTGAGATTGGATGAGAAGAAGTCTGTTGCAGGGCACCTGAATGAATTTTAAGATGTGATCAATCAATTGGCAAATCTGAAGGTCAATTTTGATGATGAGTTGCAGGCTCTTTTGTTGATGAGTTCGCTTTCAGAACGTTGGGAGACTTTGGTTGTTTCATTGAGTAACTCCAATGCTGGTGGAGCCATCTCTTTGAAAACGGTACGAAGAAGCCTTTTGAATGAGGAACTAAGGAGAAAAGGGTCGGGTTTTAAATCAGTTCAAGGTGAAGCCATGGTAGCAAAGGACTCGGGGAAAGATACAAGAAGGAAGAAGAAAGGGGCTAATGGTAGGTGCTTGTTATTATTGTGGTAAGGAAGGTGACATACGCAAGAATTGTTATGCTTATCAGAGGGATAAGAAGAAGGCTGCGGATGATGATGGAAGTAATGAGGCACAGGCAGATATTGCTGCAAGTTCCATTAGTGATACTTCTAGTGATGTCCTGTTTAGCGAAGTTAATCCTTGGAAGATGGATTCAGGAGCCAGTTTTCACATTTGTAAGGATGTGAAACGTTTTTCTTCTTATGAGAAGGATGTCGACGTGTTTACTACAACCAATGGAGTAGAGCTACCAGTTTGTGGTATTGGATCTATCCGGTTTCGTATGCATGATGGCGTGGTAAGGGAAGTCTCTGGAGTTAGACATGTGCCCGCTTGTTGGCATAACCTCATTTCTCTCGGTCAGTTAGATCGTCGTGGTTGCACTTATGATACTCGAGGTGGAGTTTTGAGAGTGAGGAAGTGTGATCGTGTTGTGATGAGAGGTGTCTTGGAGGCAGGAAACCTGCATAGATTGGTTGGTTCTATGGTCGACAGTGGAAGGCGGGTGACGGTTGAAGAACCTAGTCCATAGCAAGGTGGAGAGGTTAATTTGGTCATTGCTGATGTGTTAGACAGGGGTCTTCATGTTGATGATGCTCGAGGAATCCGGGGTGATCAAGGAAGGAGCTCAGGTCAAGTGATAGACGGGTGTCGATGCAGAAAATCCACAAGGTGGAGATCCTTGTGGTATTACAAGCACTTTTAGACCGTTAGTGTTGCGTGGTGCATATCGAGGGGAAGATGCATCTTTGGCAGGCGGTACTTTGTGTTTGTAATGGTTTAATTGAGAGTAGGTGTCATTGAAAGAGCTAGATGACTTGTGTGTTGGAAGTTAGTTTGATGTGATGCGATTTCATATCAAGGTGGAGTGTTGTGATTTGTGACATGAAATCACATATGTTGATGAAGACGAGGCGTGGATGTGCTTGGCAATAGAGGGGATGGAGAAGTGGCAGAAAGAAGGAAAGGAGAAGCGGTTTTGTGCAGCGTTTCAGCACAGACGTCTAACAACATTTGGCCAGACGTCTGTTGTCAGGGTTTTGGTAACCCGAGAGCAGAGACAGACGTCTGGCCAAATCTGGGTCAGACGTCTGAGCGGGATTTCCTGTGTTTTTGAATTGGTATTTTCTGTGACTTATTTTGAAAGTAATGAAGGGGCAAATTGGGTATTTTCCTAGGGCTTCTATTATCCTGTAAAAGCAGCATCTAGGGTTGGATTAAAAGTAATGGACTAAGACCAAATTAATTATTCCAAAAATTAGCTGTCGTTCTTCATTGTTCTCCTCCTCCAACAAAATTGTAGTCATCTAGATATTCTTTCCCTTTCTCAATAAGGTTATTGATTCTTGTAGTTTGTTTATTGTTGGTTGTTGAACCAGTGAGTGTAAACAAAAATTCGTTTTGAGAATCAATAAAGAGGGTGGTTGGGTGGAATATTTTGTGGTTGCGCGTGTGATTTCATATCTGTGTTTGTTGCCATAGAAATCATCTTTAAGTAATTGGGTGAATAAGATCCTGGACGCTTCTGCAAAGGCGCAGTTTTTCATAACAGTTGGTATCAGAGCTAGATCATCGCAAAGCTTAGAGTGATTTTGGATTGGAAAAATCAAATTTTTTTTTTATGACGGGTATGATGGCATTTCCGAAGATGACTGTTTTTGACGGAAGAAATTGGGGGATTTAGAAGCCTAAGATGGAGGATGTGATTTACCTCAATATTCTTCATGATTGAATTGTTGGAAATGCAGAGAAGCCCTAAGGTGTGAATGAGGGAATGTGGAAGAAGATGGATAAGAAGGCTATTGCCTTGATTCGGTAGTACCTTGATGATTCGGTATTCCATCATGTGGTTAATTGTGAATCCGCGAAGGATTTGTGGGACAAGTTGGTATCTTTGTATGAGTCGAGGAGTGCTACAAGTAAGGCTTTTCTGGTTCGAAAGCTTGTTTGGCTGAGATTGGATGAGGAGAAGTCTGTTGCAGGGCATCTGAATGAATTTCAAGATGTGATCAATCAATTGGCGAATCTGAAGGTCAATTTTGATGATGAGTTGCAGACTCTTTTGCTGATGAGTTCGCTTTCAGAAAGTTGGGAGACTTTGGTTGTTTCATTGAGTAACTCCAATGCTGGTGGAGCCATCTCTTTGGAAATGGTACAAAGCAGCCTTTTGAATGAGTAACTAAAGAGAAAAGGGTCGGGTTTTAAATCAGTTCAAGGTGAAGCCATGGTAGCAAAGGACTCGGGGAAAGATACAAGAAGGAAGAAAAAAGGGGCTAATGGTAAAGGTGCTTGTTATTATTGTGGTAAGGAAGGTCACATACGCCAGAATTGTTATGCTTATCAGAGGAATAAGAAAAAGGCTGCGGATGGTGATGGAAGTAATGAGGCATAGGCAGATATTGCTGCAAGTTCCATTAGCGATACTTCTAGTGGTGTCCTGTTTAGCGAAGTTAATCCTTGGAAGATGGATTCAGGAGCCAGTTTTCACGTTTGTAAGGATGTGAAGTGTTTTTCTTCTTATGAGAAGGATGTCGACGTGATTAGTATAACCAATGGAGTAGAGCTACCAGTTTGTGGTATTGGATCTATCCGGTTTCGTATGCATGATGGCATGGTAAGGGAAGTCTCTGGAGTTAGACATATGCCCGCTAGTTCGCATAACCTCATTTCTTTCGGTCAGTTAGATCGCCGTGGTTGCAATAATGATACTCGAGGTGGAGTTTTGAGAGTGAGGAAGGGTGATCGTATTGTGATGAGAGATGTCTTGGAGGCAGGAAACCTGTATAGATTGGTTGGTTCTGTGGTCAACAGTGGAAGGCGAGTGATGATTGAAAAACCTAGTCCACAGCAAGGAGGAGAGGTTAATTTGGTCACTGCTGATGTGTTAGACAAGGGTCTTCATGTTGATGATGCTCGAGGGATCCGGGGTGATCAAGGAAGGAGCTCAGGTCAAGTGATAGACGGGTGTCGATGCAGAAAATCCACAAGGTGGAGATCCTTGTGGTATTACAAGCACTTTTAGACCGTTAGTGTTGCGTGGTGCATCTCTAAGGGAAGATGCATCTTTGGCAGGCGGTGGTTTGTGTTTGTAATAGTTTAATTGAGAGTAGGTGTCGTTGAAAGAGCTAAATGACTTGTGTGTTGGAAGTTAGTTTGATGTGATGCGATTTCATATCAAGGTGGAGTGTTGTGATTTGTGATATGAAATCATATATGTTGATGAAGACGAGGCGCGGATGTGCTTGGCAATAGAGGAGATGGAGCAGCGGCAGAAAGAAGGCAAGGAGAAGCGGTTTTGTGCAGTGTTTCAGCACAGACGTCTGACAGCATTTGGTCAGACGTCTGTTGTCAGGGTTTTGGTAACCCGAGAGCAGGGACAGACGTCTGACCAATTTGGGTCAGACGTCTGAGCGGGGTTTCCTGCGTTTTTGACTTGGTCTTTTCTGTGACTTATTTTGCAAGTAATAAAGGGGCAAATTGGGTATTTGCCTAGGGCTTCTATTCTCCTATAAAAGCAGCATCTAGGGTTGGATTAAAAGTATGGGACTGAGACCGAATTAATTATTCCAAAGATTAGCTGTCGTTCTTCATTGTTCTCCTTCTCCAACAAAATTGTAGTCATCTAGATATTCTTTCCCTTTCTCAATAAGGTTATTGATTCTTGTAATTTGTTTATTGTTGGTTATTGAACCAGTGAGTGTAAACAAAAATTCGTTTTGAGAATCAATAAAGAGGGTGGTTGGGTGGAATATTTTGTGGTTGCGCGTGTGATTTCATATCTGTGTTTGTTGCCATATAAATCATCTTTAAGTAATTGGGTGAATAAGATCCTGGACGCTTCTGCAAAGGCGCAGTTTTTCATAACAGTTGGTATCAGTGCTAGATCATCGCAAAGCTTAGAGTGATTTTGGATTGGAAAAATCAATTTTTTTATGACGGGTATGATGGCATTTCCGAAGATGACTGTTTTTGACGGAAGAAATTGCTTTACCTCAATGATCTTCATGATCCTATTATTGGAAATGCGGAGAAGCCCTCAGGTGTGAATGAGGGAACGTGGAAGAAGATGGATAAGAAGGCTATTGCCTTGATTTGGCAGTACCTTGATGATTCGGTATTCCATCATGTGGCTAATTGGGAATCCGCGAAGGATTTGTGGGACAAGTTGGTATCTTTGTATGAGTCAAGGAGTGCTACAAGTAAGGCTTTTCTAGTTCGAAAGCTTGTTCAGCTGAGATTGGATGAGGAGAAGTCTGTTGCAGGGCACCTGAATGAATTTCAAGATGTGATTAATCAATTGGTGAATCTGAAGGTCAATTTTGATGATGAGTTGCAGGCTCTTTTGCTGATGAGTTCGCTTTCAGAAAGTTGGGAGACTTTGGTTGTTTCATTGAGTAACTCCAACGCTGGTGGAGCCATCTCTTTGCAAACGGTACGAAGCAGCCTTTTGAATGAGGAACTAAGGAGAAAAGGGTCGGGTTTTAAATCAGTTCAAGGTGAAGCCATGGTAGCAAAGGACTCAGGGAAAGATACAAGAAGGAAGAAGAAATGGGCTAATGGTAAAGGTGCTTGTTATTATTGTGGTAAGGAAGGTGACATACGCAAGAATTGTTATGCTTATCAGAGGGATAAGAAGAAGGCTGCGGATGGTGATGGAAGTAATGAGGCACAGGCAGATATTGCTGCAAGTTCCATTAGCGATACTTCTAGTGATGTCCTGTTTAGCGAAGTTAATCCTTGGAATATGGATTCAGGAGCCAGTTTTCACATTTGTAAGGATGTGGAGTGTTTTTCTTCTTATGAGAAGGATGTCGACGTGATTAGTACAACCAATGGAGTAGAGCTACCAATTTGTGGTATTGGATCTATCTGGTTTCATATGCATGATGTCGTGGTAAGGGAAGTCTCTGGAGTTAGACATGTGTCCGCTAGTTTGCATAACCTCATTTCTCTCGGTCAGTTAGATCGTCGTGGTTGCACTTATGATACTCGAGGTGGAGTTTTGAGAGTGAGGAAGGGTGATCGTTGTAATGAGAGGTGTCTTGGAGGCAGGAAACCTATATAGATTGGTTGGTTCTGTGGTCAACAGGGGAAGGCGAGCGACGGTTGAAAAACCTAGTCCATGTAACACCCCACCTCCGCTAGGGTCACTCGCAAGGGAATGCACTAGCTTTAGAGGGGCATTATTGGTAAACATGCACAGAAATATCACAAGACAGAACTCATAAAATAGCGGAAGTAAAATCGAACTTTTATAAACATCAATAATTAAGGTCTAAAGCCTTTTACATCAGAGTACATCAAAACCTGTCTTGCAATAGTAAAGAAGCATAAAGACTTTTTCATAAATTATTCCCCAAGTAAAAACAGTAAAGTAGCCATAGCCAGGAAAAGTCCAAGCCATCCATGATGACCTTCAAGCCGAAGAAGTCCGAACTAAACAGCAGTGTTTCCTCCCTGTAACCTGGGGGGGAAACGGAAGAAAAGAGGCGAAACAAAACGGGTCAGTCAAAAAGACTGAGTAAGTCCTATCTACTTCCAGTATAAAAACAGGTAAAGGTAACATGACATGCATAAACTGAAAGTAAACACAAGGATGATGTCAAGATAGATAAACTGAACCAAAATAACAGGATGAACTACTGTACCTAGATAAACTAAGGTATCATGATAAACTACGGTGTTATGATAAGTCAAGGTATCACATCGTCAGATTTCTATCGAGTACATTATCCCAAGGTATCTGCCTCGTCTAACATCCCACGGTATCTATTATATGTATTCTTCCTGGTTCTAACATGTAAATTTGCTCTGCACCTACCGTACTAGTATCCCAACCCGTATCATGTGTTAACTATGAATGCCCCTTACGCAATGTCAGGTAATGGTCCACGTCAACCTAATATATCGCATATATAGGTCACTTAACTCGCATGTTTCTTTTCATGTGTATGTTCAGTCCTTTTCCGTACCTCGTACGGGCTTCCTCATATAATTCTGTACTACTTCAACGTAATTCCATTTCCCTAGCAATCATTTTGGACTGTCACCCTAGATCTAGCTAGGCTCTCTAATCTTGAATCATCGTACGTACAACTAGGACTTATGCCACCTAGGACCCTAGGGATTACGCTTGCCTATAGCACGTTTTCGTATTTCGGTTTGGGTTCAACCACCTAGGCCACTAGGGATTACGTTGACCGTCAACCGCGCCCTTTTTCCCACGCATTCATCGTGAATCGTTTTTCTATGACTGTATGCACATGTATCATATCGTGCCATCCGAGTCCTGTCACAGGGCAAAACAAGAAATGCAGGACTCGGTCGGGAGCTTTAGATTTATCTGCCGATGCAGATACTAAGGTCTGCTTTTCTACACGTGGCTATGGTCCCACGAGACCCCTCCCTCAACTAGTGAAAGGCAACACAAGAGAAAATCTTGCATGAGAACTACACTCCGGCCAGCCCAAATCCTACGGCCTACCTCACCCATAATTAGATAGCAATTATGGTCTGTTGGGTGTTCCCTGCCCTTCCGTACGTACACGCTTGACTCAAGATGGTAGATGATCGACGAACTTGCTATCTCGGGCACCTTATGTATTCGTCGACTCACTGCTATCCACCCCAGTCTTTAGGTCGCTCGCATAGCAACCAAGGCATATTCTTGGTTCTTCTACCGCAGACCTCAACCTCTCGTGAGCCTAGTATAATGATCTGGCAGCTCACAGAGGGATCCCAAGAATACCCTCACGTTCCCCGAAGCCGCTGCTTCGTTACCCAGTTCGTTGGAGCCTTTATCTAAATCAGATAGCCTGCTCCTACACGCATACTTAAACGTTGACCTAACGTATCGGGTTACTAATCTATCTAAGAAATGGTCCAAATTTCCTTGACTAAGAATTATTACTTAGTTTCCCTTAACTAAGGTTTACCACTTAGCCTTATTTCCATAATCCTTGTTAACTATGGTTATTTACCTAATCCTCCGAATTAGGGTTTATCTAATGGGTTACGTGTCACTTAAGTCCATAACTTAGCCCGTCTACAAACCATGTCAAAATTGGCTAAGTATCCAAGTCCAAGACTTAACCCTACAAACCATGTGTCACGTTGGCTAAGTATTAAGCAATCCATAACTTAACCTCGTCTAATTATCATTTTAGATTGGTTAATTATATAAATTAACTTGACCTTGTCAAATTACCGAGTCAAATCGGTCAAGCGTATTCAAGTGATTCGTGACTTAGCCTTATCATGTTTTCACGTTAGATTGGTTAAGTATAGGTTAACTTAACCTCATCAAATTGACGAGTTAGATTGGTTAAGTATAGGTCACTTAACCTCGTCAAATCATCGTGTTAAATTAGTTAAGTGTTTAACTTAACCCCATTAAATTACCAAGTTGGATTAATTAAGTCTAGGCTAACTTAACCCCATCCGATTACCATGTTTAGATTAGTTAAGTCTAACCTTAACCCCATCCATTAACTGTATTATACGGTTAAGTGTCATTAAGAAAATTTACTTAACCTTATTACGTTATCGTGTTGGATTGATTAAGTGTTGGTTAACTTAATCCCGTCCACTAGTCGTATAAAAATGGTCAAGTGTCATTAGGCAAATCAAGTTACTTAACCTACCCAAGCTTATCATATTTTGTTAAGTATCATTAGCCTAATCAAATTACTTAACCCATTTATCCATATCATATTTGGTTAAGCCTCATTAATCAAATTAACTTAACCCTATTATGTGGCATTAATTATTTAATGCACCCCAACCTCTCACATTAGACTTTGTTGTGGTTACTAGTTAAGCCGGGCGAGTCCGGGTAGATTTACACCACAACTTGGTCTAACCTCGGGTTCAAGCACAACATGACCAACTTCTCACATTGAGTCCTATTGTTTGCAACTACTAGTTAGGCCGGTCGGTTCCGGGTAGTTTTACATTGCAAACTCAACCCAACCTCGAGTTGGCCACTTTCATGTTTAGTCTAGTGTCATGTTCATAGTCAAGTTTTCAAGCAATTGGGTAGACCTAACTTAATAGGTAAATTCCCAATGGGTAGACCTAACTTAATAGGTAAATTCCCAAGCTTATGTTTTTATGCATACTTACACGTCAACTTCCATGTTATATTTAATGTTACATGTTGTCATGTTATACCCATTTAACCCAAATCATGTTTCACATCATATTTCTATGAAACTTCAAGTTAAGTTTTTCATGTATATTCATGCTCGTCTAACCCAACCCCAAAACGTGTTTCCAACGTAAGTATAGACGAGTCAACATAATAGGAATACTATGACTACAAATTGGCCTCTATCATGCATAGTGTCATAAAAAGGGGTTTTGGCCACAAACACACAAAATGTCACAAGAGAATTTGGCCACAAATATGCATATTATCAAAAAGGGTTTGGTCATAAACATGCACAACTTAAAAGAGGGGATTGGCCACAAGCATGCATAATCTCATAAAGGATTTGGCCACAAACTTGCATGATAGCATAAGGGGTTTGGGTTCATAAACATGCATAAGCCCCAAAATCTAGTCTTAGCCAATGTTTCACAAGTAAAGTGGTTCCTAAAGGTTCATGCTAGCATTTCATGCATAAAGATCCAAACTTGCAAGTTAAACTAGGTTATGCATAGCATGAGAGGCATGATTAAGTCACTCACATGGCCTAAGATCATAAATATGAACACAAGAGGCATGGTAAGGTTCATATAGGTTCGCATAATCATGTTTAGCCTCATTTTATCCCATGTCATTATCAAAACTACCGTTTCCATCTAAAAGTAGTTAGAACTTACATAGGCAAGGCTTAGGAAAGGGATAATGCAACATCATGACGAAGAAAGGTGGCTCCTTTGATGAAGAACCATCATGAAACTCGCATAGAAATGTTGATTTGGCCTTTATTTGATGTAGCAAGCTTGCACCTCTTGATTTGAACCCGATTTGAATGCATAGGCTCTAGGGATTTGAGATGGAGGCCATGAGAGTAGAAATTTGGCCATAGTTTAGTTACATGAGTGAATAATGAGGGTTTAGGGGTAGGTTAGGGGTGTATTTATAGAAGATTAGGCTAGTTAGGACCCTTAGATTAACCCTAGGATAGATCCCAGCCCTCAAAAATCGTCACAAGCCTCCAAAACAAGACCAAGGGCCAAAACAGGTGCACCAGGCCAGCCAGGGTCAAGCCAGAAGGCTGTGCAGGTTTCTAGCTCGACACGGGCGCACTTCCCAAGTGCGCCAGTGTATTTTTGTGCTGGCGCACTTCACAAGTGCGCCAGTGCATTCTGGCTTGTTTCGGTTTTTCTGCCTAACTTCGTTCGTCCATATCTTCTTCATACGGACTCCGATTTACGAAATTTCGGACTCTATTTCGCGTATTTTTCCGAGACGAACGCAATGGCGCAACCCGTTTATCCTAATTCAGATTTTATAATTTAATTCTGCCTTGATTTTTGTCTTAACACGTTGCTAAAAATTCGGGTTGTTACAGTCCACAACAAGGTGGAGAGGTTAATTTGGTCACTGCTGATGTGTTAGACAGGGGTCTTCATGTTGATGATGCTCGAGGGATTCGGGGTGATCAAGGAAGCAGCTCAAGTCAAGTGATAGACGGGTGTCGATGCAGAAAATCCACACGGTGGAGATCCTTGTGGTATTACAAGCACTTTTAGACCGTTAGTGTTGCTTGGTGCATCTCGAGGGGAAGATGCATCTTTGGCAGGTGGTAGTTTGTGTTTGTAATGGTTTAATTGAGAGTAGGTGTCGTTGTAAGAGCTAGATGACTTGTGTGTTGGAAGTTAGTTTGATGTGATGCGATTTCATATCAAGGTGGAGTGTTGTGATTTGTGACATGAAATCACATATGTTGATGAAGATGAGGCGTGAATGTGCTTGGCAATAGAGGAGATGGAGCAGCGGCAGAAAGAAGGCAAGGAGAAACGGTTTTGTGCTGCGTTTCAGCATGGACATCTGACAACATTTGGTCAGACGTCTGTTGTCAGGGTTTTGGTAACCCGAGAGCAGGGACAGACGTCTGATCAATCTGGGTCAGACGTCTGAGCGGGGTTTTCTGCGTTTTGGCTTGGTCTTTTCTGTGACTTATTCTGCAAGTAATGAAAGGGCAAATTAGGTATTTGCCTAGGGCTTCTATTTTCCTATAAAAGCAGCATTTAGGGTTGGATTAAAAGTATGGAATTGAGACCGAATTAATTATTCCAAGGGTTAGCCGTCGTTCTTCATTGTTCTCCTTCTCCAACAAAATTGTAGTTATCTAGATATTATTTCCCTTTCTCAATAAGGTTATTGATTCTTGTAGTTTGTTTATTGTTGGTTGTTTAACCAGTGAGTGTAAACAAAAATTCGTTTTGAGAATCAATAAAGTGGGTGGTTGGATGGAATATTTTGTGTTTGCGCGTGTGATTTCATATCTGTGTTTGTTTCCATAGAAATAATCTTTAAGTAATTGGGTGAATAAGATTCTGGACGCTTCTGCAAAGGCGCAGTTTTTCACAACATTTTTCAGGGTACAACTGCAAAACTCACTCAAAGGCCTGTCGGTTTTTGCATGTTGCCCTAATCTGTAGTAACAGAGAGGAATACTTAGTCGAACACCTCCTGGAGAAGTAGGGTGCACTTGTAAAGCTCTCTTATATAGTTTCAGTGAATTCTTATAGAAGTCCAAAGCTTTATTATGTTGCTCTTGTGATTCTCCGTGATTAAACTCAATATAAGCCTGCCCGAGTAGAGCAGGAATATTATTAGGATCGGAATCTAGTACTATTTTAAAGAAACCAGAAGCTTGTTGAAGATCGCCTTTAGCAACAAAATGTTGACCCTTTCCAATCCATGTAGACGGTTCATGCATGCATATCTATCTTAGATGACCAGTTGTAATATCCAGTTGCTGATTTAAAATGATCATCTTTTAATTTTTCTTTGTCTCAATCTTCCCCAAATACGTATGATATGCCCCTAATGCATTAAGAATAACAATTCGCTCGTATTTAACATCAGCATAATATTCATCAATTTCTGGGCTAGATCCCTCCTCCAGAATCTGCTGAAACTGCTCGAGTTTTCATTGTTTAAAGTACTCTCGAGCGATGATGAGCCAGAGATCTAGAGGCGCTTGTTCCGCTTTGAGAATGTCCAGAATATCTGAAGCGTCTCTTGGCAATGAATCCAGACCAACTTTTACTTCTTCTGACGCCTGAACGGGGATATAGACGGCTGCCATTGCAATTCAACCAATCCAACCTGGAAATTGTCGTATTCTTCTTTTTGTTTTTTTAAAGCAAGGGTTCGGAGAAGCCTGAAGTAATTAAATACCGAATAGGCAAATCGAAGCCATTGGAGAAAAATACCAAATAATCGATAGAGCTGATTGAGTTTCATCACAATTCGCCGATAGATGAACTGAAGCAGACTTGTAAGCTTTTTTTGCTAGTAGGTTTTTAAAATTAGGGAAAAATCTTTTTATCTAGGTTTAAGATTGACGAAGAAGGAGAAAAGGGGAAGGGTGATTCGATCTGTAGGGAGAATTAAAATTTCACGTTTTACAATTGTTGTATTTGTTGTTTTTCCAATTTGAAGGTCTTCAATGCACGCGGACAACCAATTACAACCGTTAGATAATTCGATCTTAATGACTCAAATTAACAGTGGGGTGAGGATGTGGATTGCCCTCTGTATATCTTAAAAAAAAAATATAAACATCACTTGCAAATTTTCGGAATTCTGCTGCAAAATAACTTTTATAGATATTCGTCGGTATTGTGCCTGGATTTGCAGCGGAAAATAATTGCAGAAATTTTTCGTTGGTGATTTGGCGCAATTTGCGATGGTTTAATGAGGAATGACAGAAGACGACGGTGATAAATAAAAGAAAAAAGGTTGAAAAAACGAAAAACTATCCTTTGCAGATAGCATGAGAATCCGTCGTAAATCAACGACGAAAATTTCCACTTCTAAATTTTTGACGTTAAATTATTGTTTTCTTGTAATGTTACTTAGTAGAACATGTATGTAATTACTTATGTCTATTGTTCCTCAGACTTTATATAAAACTGAAGAGTTCAGTCATACTGCCAAGTTCTAGAACAAGACGAAGATGAATTTTTGGATTTACATGCTGTAGAGAGTTTAAAATACACGCAACGCTATACTGTTGTTTTCATTGCAAATGTTTACGTGCTTTTGGTTTATTATGCCAATCTAATATTGCGTTAACTTGTGCTTCTTTGTTTAGGTGTACAATCTACGAAACTTACGTCTGGATCCATCATATCAATTTTGTTTCAACTGTTTTCATTCCACGAGTCAAAAGATATTTTGGTTAATAATATAATATCAACTTCCAAATTGGAACAACTGATGTTCGAATTAAAAAAAAAAAAAAAAAAAAAAAAAAAAAAAAAATTGATGACTTATTTCTCACTTCACATTTCGGTGTTGCAGTACTAATGTTCCATATAAATGCGCAGCGATAAACCTTCATAATTCCTCATTTCAGGAATACTAAGTGTTTTGTGACTTGATCTTTTCTCCTTTTTTATATTTGATGTGTAATTAGGTTGGACTTCATTGACTAAGAGTTGGAAAAAGGATTAGCCATTCTGAAGGAACAACCAACTGTAAGGTTTGCTGCCTCAGGTAACCAGAATACTTATGAAAAGTGGTCATTGGTAATAACCTTAACAAATTGTCATTAACATGCATATTAATCTTTGCATGTAGAACGGACCGAAGGAGAGAAGAACTGTAAGGTGTATCAATATCTTATTTGTTATATCCGCTAATGAGCATTAACATGACTGGATAAATTATCCAGTGTCATCGAAATAAATTATCCATTCTGTATTCCTGTGGAGTGAGGGAGATTGGTGCTGCTCATGGTAAAACTATGTCTATGTCACTTGGTCTTCTGATTTATGCAGCAAATACTCTTTTGCCTTTCGGCTTCTTACTCTTACATTTGAATGATTTTGTTTTGGTAGTAATGGTGGCATCTTCTATCAAGTTGAAGAACTCATTACTTGTGACAAAAGGAAGGCTGCAATCAATATATTTTTGATTCGGACCTACCAATGGTAATTAAGCCCCTTTTTTATTTCAGTGATGCTTAAAATTTGGACTTCTTATATATCACACTCTTTGTTCGACATGACACTTGAGTTATTTGCATTGACGTTTTGTGTTCTCTTCACGTAGTGCTAGGCGAAAAGAGATCAGCTAATTAAGTGTTTGCTTATGTTAAGAACATGCACTGTTAAGGATGACAAGTCTATTTGTTTGTATTCCGTTTTGTAATCTATGCAAGCACATTATAGTTTTCCCAGGTTGAGGATACATTATTTAGAGATCATACGATGCTCTTAAAGAGGCTGGCAAACAAGTTTACACAGTTTTTTTTTTTTTTTTCAATTTGTTTGTTTTGTTAAATTAACTTTTCCTTATTGTACATTAATATTTATTTTCAATTATATATTTTGACTTACATGGGCTATATTGGGGTAACATCCATGTTTTCTGTCATTGAGTCATGTTTTTGTATGATAATAAGGAATTGACAGCTTTTTCATGTACTTATTGTGAAAGCGTTACTTTCTGTTTTATCATTTGATGTGTCATCCACATCAGTATGCCATGAAAAGATGTTCATTTTTCCATATACAAGGAATTGGTGTTTTGAATTGCTCTCTGCCACAAAGCTGTCTCTATACCTATAACGATCCACTTTTCACAATATAAAGTTATACTATAGAGTTTTGCTTTTTTGTCAACTCTGTTATGTCATATAAGTTGTGCATTGGATAAGGCGGAGTTTCACTTACCATCAATTATTTTTTTCTACTGCAATCTGCATTCCCTGATATGAAAATATAAATTATATAGTTTTCTCATTATATTCAGTTTAAATGTTTTACTCTTGATATTTACAAAATGCTACAGTGTTTGGAAATGGTTGCCAAACGGTGTCCTTTAAGGAAATCTTGAACGGGCTTATATGTTTTGATTCTATATGGAGATACGTATGGCTAAGAGTTAATGTAATTTTATAATTGTTTTTTTGCTTCATAATGCAATACATGTAGCAAAGAGTTGATGTAAGTTTATGATTTTTTTGTTGCTTTATCATGCAAATTCATATCATGAGTACAAAGCATGGTTCGACGTCCGGCACGCCGGAGTTTCGATCGTTCCGAGCCGGTTCCGGCGGTGACCGGACCGGAATAAGGCAAAAAATCCGGTTCCGGATCTCAATGACCAAAAAAAGAAAAAAAAATCAGAAAATCGATTTAGGAAATATCGAAAAATAACAAGTAGAGGAATTCGAGGAAGGAAATGATGTACAAAAGAGGAAGCAGCGGAAAGAAGAAGCAGCAGGCAAAGGTTTTCTCTCTCCTTAGGTTTGGCGGCGAAATGAGAAAGAGAAGAAGACGCGGTTTCTGTGTAGGGTTAGGAACAGGTAATGTTTTTATTTTTTTAATCAACTGGGCTGCTTTGAAAAAAGTAGAGCCTTATTATTTTAACTATCTGGGCTTCTTCTTCAGGTATTTTATAGTGTTTTAGCAATTGATTTGAAGGAATTAACAATGAAGGCTTGATCTTCTCATTCACGATACCAAGCATTTATATGTTTACATACAGGAATATTCCCTAGAATCAAGGATATTCTAGAAAATAAGGAAACAACTACCAATTACATCAATTATGCCTAATTACAAGATATTTACCAAAAGATTATATTCCAATCAAATATTCCCAAAAGATATTCTAGGGAATATTTCAATCAAATATTATATTCCAATCAAATATTCCAATC
>JASFAX010003712.1:0-41702 GCA_030737875.1 Allium sativum
GAATATCTGTTGGGCCTGCATCGTTGGCCCTAGCCTCTAGGTACCTCCTGAACCAGCCAGGTATTGGCACGCCCTCTGGAAAGTTAAGATTCCCAGACATGTTGGAATGAAAGAAAAAGATTAAAACGGAGAACTAAAAAGATAGATATATGGCTTTTTGGGGAATATGTTTTTCAAAATAAACTTTATTTTTGAAAATACTTCCTTTTAAAACCTTTTTGAAAATAGTTTTCAAAAACTTTACCCAATCTGGTAACCTTCGGCTCTGATACCAAGGGTAACACCCCACCTCCGTTAAGGACACTCACAAAGGGAATGCCTTAACTTTGGTGGAGCATTTTAGTAAACAGAACAGAAAATTTCAAGACAGATAAATAATACTTGAGAAACTATAACTTTATTACAGTGGAAAACAGAAATCGGTTTGGTTACATCTTTAACAAAAACTCAAGTACATAAATATCAGTCTTGTTCAGAAAATCATCAGAGTACAAAACTTTAAAATCATAATCCCCATAGAAGCTGTCATAAGGAGTCAAGCCATACTTTAAGCACTCTAAGTACTTCAAGCAAAAGAAATCTGGATCAAGCTAAAGTGTTCCCTCCTTGGAAAACCTGGGGGGAAACGGAAGAAAAAGGGGCGAAAACAAGCAAGGTCAGACATAAAGTCTGGCAAGTCCGGTGACTTTCATCATATGAACAGATAATAATAATCATGACATGAAAATAAGCTGGATAAGAGATAACAGTAACAGGAGCAACAGATGTACTTAGGTTAAACAGAAGAAACAAAATAATATTACTTTTCATTTCTCTGCACTAATACTAGTATAATAGGATTAGGTGTCACCCCAATGTCTAAACTGAAACAGAAACGGGAACAAAATAATTTCCACAGAAGAGAATGCTAGTAATGGGCCTTTACCACCCCAACAGAAACAGACAGAAACAGAATGCTAATAATGGGCCTTTACCACCCGAACAGAAGGTACAGAAACAAAAACAGATTAATCCCTACGGAAACAGAATGTAGAATTAGGTGTACACTAGTAAACGGGCCTTTACCACCCGAACAGACGATACCACGCAGAAACAGATAGGTGTTACCACCCAACAGAAATAGACGGTACCAACAGAAACAGACAGAACTAAGTGTACCCTAAAACTCTACCCCAAGCGATCGGCTCCCTAATACATAAATACCCTGTGTCGGCCCCACAGTAGGGTGTATCACTCCCTAAAGTGACAACCAATTGGCACAGACCTATTTACATATGTCAAGGCGTCTTACATCCTCAGATGCAGAACGGGATCCATGTACGCACATGACCCGGTTGGAACGCTCCATCAACACCCCTCGCCATTATCAGAATGAACCGCTTATAATTAGTTTAGTAAGCGTGCCCGGACCCTACCTACTATTGGGTCATAGTTTTGATACCCGAATTACTGACTAATATGGGTCCCAAACAACAGATGGCACAAGTAATTTCCCTCCTAACCTTGTGTCCCTAGACTAACAGATTTCAGATTAACTTGTTTACAAGTTCAGACATACAGAGTTTAGATCAGCTAGGTCACAGATCAGACAAGTTTTCAGACTAATAGATCAAATATACGGATTTAACATATTTACCGATTTTTCTAGCTTTGTAATTTTACCTACAGATTCACAAAACGAGTCTGTTAAATTCATTAGTCCAATTGGTTTAACCCTATTCACCCAACACGTTTTAGAGATTATATTTATCTTAGATTTGTATCAATTAAAAATTAACGCGCAGACCTCTCACATTAAACTGACAGTTTGCGGCCACTGGTTAGGCCGGTTGGTTCCGGGCAGGTTTCTACCGTAAACTGAGTCTAACCTCGGGTTTCAAGCACGTTATGACTAACTTCTCACATTAGAACCTATTGTTTGCGGCCACTGGATGTGCCGAGCGGTTCCGGGCAGGATTACGCCGCAAACTCATTCTAATCTCGAGTAAGCCATGTTTCATGTTTAGCCAATGCATTCATTCATAGACTATGCTAATATCAGACTAATCATGCTAATTTAACAAATTAACTTCTGTGCAAGTTACAACAGATTATTCGAGGCTCTATTAACAAGTTTTGCTCAATTTTAAGTCGAACCTACAAATTTACATACTTCAAATTTCAGCATTTCAGTTTCAACAGATTACGCCGTTCAACAGAATTAACAGATAACAGATCTTGCAGATTAGGCGATTTAGCAGATCTAGCAGATAAGGCAATTTAACATAATTAGCAGATTAGGCAATTCAATCTAATTAGCAGTTTAGGCAATATAACAGAACTAGCAGATTAGGCAATATAACAGATTTAATCATTCCTTAAAGTTTCCTTGACATATCTTGCCTAATTATAAATTTGGCCTAAGTTTGCATGCCTAAATAATTGTCATGATTCACAATATGATCATATACCCCCCCCTCCACGTTTGCATTGAATTTACATGGCACAGATTATGGTCTTAATTTACCATATAACTCTTGTCCCAATTTTAGTTAAACTTGCCTAGTACAAAAGATTCACACATGAATTATACCAAATATAGCCGTCGATTTCAATGCATGTCATATATTCAAAAATCTCCCACTTAGGTGTTATTCACATTTAACAGTTATCAAATCTTAATATTGATCTTCACACCTTAGTCATATTCTCTTTTTATCTCAAGTCATGAATCGTTATATAAAAATATACCCAACAATCTAGAACTTTAAATTATAACAGATCTTAATTCAAAATATGCGCTATGTCCAAAGTCTCAAGTCACATGTTAACATACAATGGTTCCTCTTCTTCCAATTCAAAGAATATGCATAGATCTAAATCTAGTTTACAACATCAGTCACATATTAGCCATGTCCAATTATGCCATCATTCATTATTTGTCCCAAAGTTTTGCGTTTGTGCGTTAATCTCTTATGAGATGAGGCGCAGGCTCGTGGTAGCCTGGCTATAGAATAGAAAGAAGAAAGAGATACAGAATAAAATATATCAAAACAGAACGTACACAACCTCAAATTCAGATTTATAATCATGTCACAATTATAATTAAAGTTTATATCGGAAAATAACTGTACTTTCCTTTCGTGGTTTTAAGAAAGGGTAATAAACTATTGTTGATGCAGAAATGCTGAATTACTTCTCTTTAATTGTTGTTGTAGCTCTAAACTTTGATTTGAGATTTGATTTAGATTTTAATTCTATTCAGGTTGGAAGAAGATGCATCAGTCCAAGTTTTGATTCCAGCAGAGTAACGACGCCATTATTTTATTTAATAAGAACATAGGCAGAATGAAATTATGCAGCATAAGGTTAGAGAAGAATGGTGTAAAGAGAATGGGGCTAGGGGGCTGTTTATATAGGGTTTCAAACTAATTAGAGTCGTCGATGACGCTAGAGTTAATCAAGGCCATCCATCTCAAGAGAAGCCAATCAGAAAGTGACAAGTTAGCCCTAGTGACACAGCAGAGCTCAGAAATTCGACCAGAACTCGACCAGGCCAGCCAAGGTCAAACCAGAAAGCTGTGCAGGTTTTCTCTCGGCCTGGGCGCACTGGGAAGTGCACCAATGTAAATTTGTATTGGTGCACTTCCCAAGTGCGCAGTGCAATTTTTTTTTCTATTTAGCCACCAAACTTCTTTCATCCATATCTTCTTCATACGGTATCCGTTTTACGCAAACTCGGACTCTATTTCAAGCAGAATTCCAAGACGAACGCAATGGCGTAACCTGTTTCCCTTGATTCTTATTTTTGTAATTAATTATTGTCTGATTTGTTACTTATACGTTCACAGAAAATACGGGGTGTTACAATAATGTTTTAGGTTAATCTTCTGCGGAGTAGAAGGGTACGACATGTGTGTAAGCCTTGGGTGTTGTTAACCCAAGTAACCTAATAAATAAGAAAATGTTACTGAATGGTATATGCAGGGTTATCCAAAATGTGTAGTTTAAATCTAGTCACCAGAACTTGTGTTCTGACCCCCTCCTCATAACATAATCGCAGGTTGGTTCGTTGCAGAGATATGATAGCTTTGGATACTGGTTAGGCAATATTATTATCTGGGTAAGGCTATATTTTGATTATATTATATTTTATCCATTCCGTTGTGAAATATTTTCTAAGCTCTGATATATTTCATATCTCTGTCTTTTCTGCAGGATACCAGACATACCAACAGGAGTTTCGATAGATTAGAATTTTGAAAAAAATTCGGTCCGTCGGAATTTGGGTTGTTACATCTGGTATCAGAGCTTAGGTTTTGGATTCCTATATAGATAGTGAGTGAACCTTTTGTATTTTTAAAATATAAATATATTATATGTATATATACCTAGATCCATAGAGGAACCCACTAAAAAGAAAGAGCAAAATATGGTAAGAATTGGGATATTCGTTTTGTAAACTAAAGGAATAAATTTGGAAATCTGACCCCCTTAGGTAATTTAGGTGGGTAGTGTACATTTTGCTTTGTATGGAAGAAAGGTGAATCCCTTATGTTCGTATTTTAGGGTAGTGGGTTTGGCAGTAAAACCTTATGAATTGAAAAAGGATAAAAAGATAAAAATGGATTAGGAATATATATATAGGAGAGAATTTCCTTTATGGGGGTGTCTAGGAAAGCCTAGGGAAATTGAAAACCCGCTTTGAGTGTAACCCCATTGTTAATTTTTAAGAACTTGAAATTGTAAAAGCTTTTGAAAGATGGTTTTCTATTGACAATCATTTTTGATATATTGTTTTAACAAGAAAATTTTGTTGGGTGGACAAATTAAGTTGTAGAAATCATGAATAGTGTAAATGTTTGCACGTAGTAGTAAGTAACTGAACCAACCTTATAGGTAAGAACAAGATGTAAACTTGATTGAGAAATAGTTGTTCTTATCTACTCAAGTTTTTGTGATTTGAAAAAAATTGTTTTGCATTTTTATGAGAAGACATGTTTTTTGTGGTTTGGCAAAAACAAGTTTTGAGGAGGAAAATAAAGTTTTGACACTTTTAATTTTGAAGGAAAAAAAATGAAATTAGAAGGCCAAACCGTGTTTTTAAAATTTTGGAGTAGGTAGGGATTAGTGCCAAGGGAAGATGAGAAAAGTTTTGAGGCTATGAAGTAGGTAGCGAGAATTATCTTGGAATAATGGTAAGTTCTCGTAGAATGCGTAAGCATTAAGAAGCCTAGGGTGTTGCTTGAAAGTGACTGTTGGTACACAGCTTGGACTAGGGGTGATAACCAGATAGTGAAGGGCAAGTAAGTTTTTAAATCCTATTGCTAATTTTCCTATTAGGGGTAAAACTCGTTATTACATTTCTGTTGGGATCATTATGTTATTTAGTTCTAGTTGGGTAGTTAGGGTAACAACTAAACCTGTCATGGATCCTGTGGTTTGAACCTTTTTGTCTGAGGGGAACATAGTCCTGAGATTCTTAGCCCTTAGTAGTAGTTGTGTAGAGCGTTTGTTTTTCTGTTTTAGTTGAAGGACTAAAAGGCTTATTTAAAACTAAACTTAGATCAGAGGATTAAGTTAAATAAGCTAAGAAAAGAGTAAAAGCACAATTAAAAAGGGAACAACAAATTCAGTAAAGAAACAAACACGAAAGTTAAATAAAGGAAGAAAATTTCAAGAAAAGATGAATAAGAGTAAATTTTTCCAAGATAAGTTGAAAAAGAAAATATGTAATAAAGAAAGTTTTCTTATGAGGGTTGTGCTTGGATAGGAAAATAGGGAATCTTTATAAAATAGCTTCATAAAATCCAAGTACGGACGAAAAAGGTGACTAAATGAAAAACGGAAGATGTGAAGCTTTTCGTTTTCTACTTTTTTGTAACATAAGAAATTGAATTTAGAAAATTAGATTTTTCGGAAATTCAAAAATAAAGTTGTTTGGTAGGGTTTTGGATGCAAAAATTGGATGAACTATGCTTTTACTCTGTAAGAATGTGGGAAAATTTGGATGAAAAAGTATTTTGATTTTCAAATATTGCATTCATATAGAAATTACTAGTATATTTAGGATGTGTGTGCATCATGTTTTCAAAGAGATTTTCAAGAAAAAAATTCATTCATATAGGAGGTACCGCTTAGGCATTCATTTCATTTATGTATTATTATGTTGAATTACACTTTGCACTAGTACACAAATGGTTGCAAAATTGGATGCACAAATGACGGTTGTGATTTATGCAAGGAATTACTTAATTTTACCCTTATCAAATTTCGGGGACGAAAATTCCTAAGTGTGGGAGTATGTAACACCCCGCATTTTTAATTAAAGATAATAAACTTGGATAAGTTAATTTAATAAAGAGAATTAAGTAAAACAGATTGTACCATTGCTTTCATCTCAGAACTCTGGTCAAGATAGACTCTTAGTTTGCGTAAATAGAACAACGTATGAAGAAGATACGAGCTTTAGAAGTTTGTATACACATAAGGTCCAGTATGTATAAACAAATAAATAAATATATCCAGAAAATTAAATTGTTCAACGAGGCGGGAAAGTGACCCGTTATGGGTCGACCCAAGCCCTTAGGTGTCGACCCTAGGGTCGACCCCTTCAAGGGTGTGTCGACCCCCCTGATCTGGGCAGATTCACTTATGCGAATGTGGACTGCTTTCTGGACCAAATTCGTTGCTAAGCACCTATAAATGAACTTGTAGAGACTAGCCTAAATCTTGCGTTCTCTGAGAGACTGCCTAAGCTCTGTCATTCTTCTTCCTCCTCAAATCACTTCAAAAAAAATAGAATAATTAGTTTAGGAAAATTCTGATTCAAGATCTAGAGGAAAAAAGTATATTAATAAAGGTGTTCAAAATTCTATTCACAGTAAGGTAAATTCTTAGATCTAGTCAATTTAATTTTCTCCTCTTTCTTCCCTTTTTCTTTAAGTTGAGAATTTTGGGTCTATAGTTGTTTAGGTTCTAAATTCATTTAGGAGAACCTTGGAATGCTAGATCTAAACTAGATTTATGAATTGGAAGGAAATTAGGTGAGCGGATTCAAGTTGTACCTTTTTGATAATGGTATATTTATCGTTTGACATTCCTCGTTAATATGCAGATTAAATTTACTGGAATGATTAATCTATTGAAATGTAAATCTGCTCAAATGTATAAACCTGTTAAAGTTTGTGGAAATGATTACTATTGTATACGCACACATTCTAATAGCTTGTTAATTGGGTACTGTAAGTTAAGTTGTAGTGAAATTGGGATAAATACATGATAATTAGTGGCATATTATGTACTTGAACCCTTAATTGTAAGAATTTGGATAATTACATGTTAATTTGTTAGATTGGAATAATTACATGATTGATGATTACATGTTATTCTTTTAAAGCGGAGTTAATTACATGTTAGGAAGAACATACAATATGATAATCAGTTAAAATGGACTTAAAATGATATTAAGTATGACATGTAAAAATAGATACAGTAAGATTTGTAAAGAATGGATATGCCTAAATTTACAGTAAATAGAAAACTGTAATTGTACTTAGACACGAGGTTAAATTCAACTTATGGTAAAAGTTTGCCTGGAACCGCCCGACAAATCCAGCATTCACAAGTTGTTAATTTAATGTGAGGGATCTAGTGCATAAATATACATGTAACAGTGCTAAGATACGAGGTTAAGTCAACTTGTGGTAGAAGTCTGTCTGGAACCACCCGGCAAATCCATCATCCACAAGTGGTAGGCTTAATGTGAGAGATCCGGTGCATAAACATATATATATATATATATATATATATGTAAATAACAGGATAGAAATAAATGGCATTGATTATAATTAATGGAAATGACGGAAAGTACAACAGTAAAAGAACTGGAATGAACGGGGAATGATAATAACCTATTATAAATAATTACATTACTGAGAATGTTATATAATAGGTAGGCTTATCCTAGGGCAAGTGGAAATTATAACATAAGTTATAATAAATGGGAAGGAAGTTTATTAATATACCTTAGTTAAGAGAACTAAGTAATAAGTAAACAACAATAAGTTGTAGTGACAGTGTAAGATGGAACTATAATTAAATAAGAAAGAACATGGTGAATATGTAGGGTGAAATAAGTTAATATTTAATTATAAATAATAAGCGACATGTTAAACAGAAAACATGTGAATTGAGATAAAATATACTTAATTATATTTTAAGTAGAACATGTTATTGTAACTATGGGATCAGACAATGAATAATATAAAGAGATTGTAGACCTTGGATTAAAATCTAGGAAATAACATGTTAAAGGCTTATTAATGAACTTAAATGGGTTAAGTTATATAATAGAAATTAATAAGCAAAAGGAACTTGGTAGCTTGAATAAGAAGTCAATATGACTCGAAACAACCAAGTTAAATGGAAATCTGAAAAGGTAGAGAAAGTGCGTAATTAAATGATTAGAGATAGGGTCTGATAACACATCAACCGAGGCGCTTGGACCAGTCCGTACGTTTGAAGATGAATAACCCAATGGGGTAGATCATCATGGTGTCATGAGGCACGAGGGGAGCGCATGTTGATCTAATTATTCTGCATGTTCTGTTAGCCCCGGAGTACTGGAAGGGGAAGCATGTGGCTCCCTAGGATGTGGAGGGTACTCCTGGTAGTCCGTTGTGTAGTGACATCGCTTAAACTTTGCTCGCGGAGCTTAGGTCCGCGCGTTACTATCCATTGATTTTCATGATAGTTGGAAATCAAAAGGTTGTAGGTTGGCTTAGGTGATTTGACGATCCTGTTGCCTTGTGACTAGGGCGGCTACGACCACTTCTGTCTGCCTTTGGTGGGTCTAACCATTTGTTTGATAGTAATCTTTGGGTACCAACCATCGACAGTCGGTGTGATACTTGATGTGTGATGCAGAAAGACGGAGAGCTAAAACAAAATACCAAAGGCCTTTTACTATCAAGGCTATGGGTGAGGGACATGCCAATTAGGAATTGTTGTTTTCTTTGGGGCCAGGTCACTGGCTCTCAATTCTGTCGGTCTTTCACTAGTTGAGGGAGGGGTCAGGTGAGACCATAGCCACTGAAAATGAAGACCTTAGCATCTTTGTATACAGATATCTAAAAAGCTCTCGATCGAGTTTCGAGTTTCCTGTACAGCTCTCTTACATAACTCGGTGCACATTTGATAATATGTGTGGTTAAGACATCGAGTACGATTGACGATACGTACGTGATAAATTCTAACTACATGCATGTCTTCTTCTGGTGGTGTATCGTAGACTTTAGGGCATTATTCGGTGATGGAATCTAATTCGATCGAATGATTCGAAGGTGGTAATCCATACGCTTATGTAGCATGGCGATAGTGGTTCTATGCTGTAACAACACGCATTTTACGTATTGGAAGATCGTAAAGTATTTTTATTTTATTTCCTGAGGGTTGGATCATTCTCATCTTTTATTATGTTGCTTATGGCGATGTGAGACATGTCCATAATTTTTACTAATTTTGTTTGTGACCATTTTGCCCCTATCAGACTTGTATAGGGCATAATCTTTGACTCAGGTATAATCAGAGGGTGAGACCTGTGCCATTGGAAAGGAATTGATGTTTTCCTTTCCATAGGGTGGTTACATTAAGTATTTGGCAAAGCAGTTTGGGAAAACTCATTATTTTAAGGCTTTTCAGTGGGCTGTTCAGGTTTTGGGAGCCTAAAGGGCTGATTTGGGGAGGCCCATTTGTGGGATAGTGGAAACTATAAATATGGGGTAAGGGATATGGGAAATGGTTTTAGTTTTCCATTCTCTCATTTGGTGCCTTAAGCTCCTCCTTCCTCTAACACCTTTCCACCATTAAAAATCCAAATCCAATGAGGGAATTGAAGATCTACACCACTGGAGGCCAGATCTACATCAATTGAAGCAAGGACTTATCGAATCAAGGTGTTTGGTGCGAGGTGCTTGCTGTTCGGATTCCTATTTCAATGGTTTTTGCTTATTTAGGAGAATCGGTGAGTGGTTTACATCTCTCATATGGATTCAATGAGGTGTATAAGTGGTTGCTCACGTTTTTCATTAAATTCAAGTCAGATCTATGCATTGGCAAGACCCTTTCCACATAAATCACCCTATGATCTGATTTAGCAAGTTTAGATAGGTAACTTCTATGATATTTCATGTGAATGTACAAGTTAGATCCATGGTTTTGTTCATGTTGACTCGCTTTTTAGTCAAAGCAGTCACACATGAAATCTCTGATCAACAATACGCTCCAGTATTGGAAGCATCGTCAGAAGACAGGCAACGATTTGGTCGAAATCGCATCACAAACAAAGAAAGGCCCGGACTAATAGATGACCTTTTCTGGGCCCAAAAACAGCGATTACAAAGTTGAGCTCTGTAACTTTTGTAGCCCTCTGAATTAGCATCAGTTTGAGCTTTCGTTTGGCTAAAACGGACTTACGGTTTGAAAGTTACACCCGCTTCCGTGAGCGCATGCAGAACCGAAAAGTTTGGATTTTGGCATTAGACAAAGCCTCGGATCGGATCCGTTCCGACCCCACGCTTCAAAGACACTCAGACTTCGACTCCAGCTCACTTCGGTTCGGATCGGACCATCAGAACCCGAACCGCCTTGCTCTGCACAAAAATGCACATCATGTCTACCGTTCGGTAACTCCATCTCGGTTCGGATCGGAAATGACGGCTCGGTTCGGAACAAGGAGAATCCGACCCGCTTCATATCAGTTGCTCAGGAGAGCAAAACGTCTTCCGCTCAAAGGCTTCGCACCTGTTCGGATCGGAGAACCGATCCGATCCCCCTTTATCTGTCGCTACACCTCAACTTTGACCTGTTCTTAAGTTGTAACCGCATCCTACTTCCATGGATTGGCTTCCACTTAGCACTCCACGAACCGGGAAGGACTTTCCCACGTTCTCCACTATCTCCGAGATGGCCACTCCACATGCCACGTGGCCCCTCCGAACCGATCCAGTCCAGAGCTCCCTATGGCTCCTCTACGCCTATAAATACACGATCATATGGCAATTTGAAGGGACTTTTGAATTCTCCTCTTTCGGCCATTCCTTCCCCCATTGCAAGGACTTTTGGGTAACAAGAAGGCCGACTCAAATCATTTTAACACAAGGCTATCGTGTATAATTTCAATCTCTAATCTCCTATTTTTCATTGTAAACACGAGGATATCGTGTATAAATCGCAAGCATACAACGTTGTAATAGCTTCTTAGGATTTAAGAAACTATAAAGTGGACGTAGGCTTGGATTGAGCCGAACCACTATAAAAATCTCGTGTGTCTCCTATTATTTTACAACTTTTTCTGCATTCATTCTCTGTGGTTTGCGATTGTATGGATTTTACATAGCATTTGGGTGTTAGTGCCAATTTTCGGTCTAACATTTTGGCGCGCCAGGTAGGGGGGCACACGATACAACATCTTCTACTAGCTTGAAAGGAAGCGGATTCATTGGCTATTGGATTAATGGACAAACGAAAACTTCCCCGTCTTGAGGATGAAGGAACGAGAAACGAGGCAAGTCAGGGAGCTTCCTCTCACGAAAATCCATCAGCATACTTAACCACAGAAGAGATGGATGGCGTTCTTGCTGAATTGAGAACGCAAATGGCAAGGCAAGATGATCTCCTCCGCAAACAACAGGAGATGATTGACCAATTCTTCGCTCGGATGGAAGGCAGGTCGAGCGGCAATGCACAACTCACTGGAAATGGTACTGAAATGGCTCCAACAGGAATAACAAACCGGATCGGTTCGGATCGGATCCGAACCGAGGGCCAAAATCTGAATCCAACGCAGATGGAAATGGGGGACATTCCCCACCGGATCGGTTCGGACCCGATCCGAACAGCAACCCTACATGAGCTTGGGGGCAGCAGCCTCCCCTCTGTAAATCAAGGCTTCGCTCCTGTTCGACCTACATCTTCACCGGTTCAGATCGGAAATACCACACAACTTCAGCATCAAGCTCCTCGGTTCGGAACAGGAGAACCTGATCAGATCGGTGCATCCAACCCGAACCGTGTACCTCGCCATGACCTCCCTCGCTTCTCCGAGCCGCAACATGGGGGCACCTCCGAACTGAACTGGATGGCCTTCCAAGCTCCCCAGACTTTTCTGAACTCTTGTGGATTCAACGCTGGGGGCACCAGCTCTGAACTTGCCAACTTGCAACAACTCTTTGAAGGCGATCGGCTCGCCGATCTCATTGAACGCCTCTCGAGAGGCCGCACTTATCAGAATGACATGGATGTTGTCAATCACAATCCATTCACACAGGAATCAGGAATTCCCGCAATCCTCCAGATTTAAAACTTCCACAACTGGAGCCGTACAACGGCAGGACGGATCCTACCGTGCACCTGATGCGCTACAAACATCATATGGACGTTCAATCGGCGTCGGAAAACGTCATGGCAAAATGCTTCCCTCTCTTCTTGACTGATATTGCTGCTATGTGGATTCAGCAGCTGGAATCTGAATCGATCAACAGTTGGAACATGTTGGTCGCTCGCTTTACTGAACAATTTCGAGTCCACATCGCTCGACCTAAGAATGTCATGTCTCTCACCACAATCAAGCAGAGGCCTAAAGAAACTCTGCGCTCATTTTTGGAAAGGTTCAACGTTGCAGCAGCATCTGTTGATCGACCTGAGCCATCTATGGTATTAATGGCCGCAGTATCCGGCATTCTGGACAACTTGGAGTTCAAAAAATCCTTATACCGAGACCCATCACGGAATCTCAGCGAATTCTACCTTGAATCGGATAGGTTTCTGCGTGAAGAAGACGCGACATCCGAAAAGAAAATTCTCGATGTTAACATGCTCAAAGACGGAGAACCGTCTGATTCTGGTAAAGGCAAAGGGAAAGCTGCTGTCAAGAATGACCGCAACGCTCTGCCCCGGAGAGGGCCAAGATATGAAAAGTACACCGAACTCAATTCAACCTTGACCGACATCTACGTGAACACAAATGGTGACGTCTCCTATCCAAAGCCTCCTAGGAGGGAGCCATCGCAAAGAGAACGCGATTCTGGAAAATACTGCATGTTTCATGATATGGACGATCATGACACAAAAGAATGTAGACACTTGCGAGACTTGATTGAGGAACGGGTTAGACGTGGAGAGCTACTCGAGTATGTGAAACAACCAACATCACCTGCACCTGTGCTGCCACCATCTGCTCCCCGGAGAGGGAATGACCCTGGATCGAGCTCTCGCGAGCTCGTCATCAACTGATATGGATGAGATCAGCGTGGATTTTCTGCATTTCTTAGGATTTAAGATATGTTTCTTTGCTTTCTTTAGGTTTTCCGATTGGCTAAATCGGAGTACACACGTTTGGGGTTAGGATTTAGCTCCAAAGCGTGTTCTGGACTCGATGACAAACCAATCAGGATTTGCTTTGGTTTTGTATTTTGAATTGAATAAGGCAGGACTTTCCGAGCATGGATTATGTTTGGCATATTTAAGTGTCTAGTCAGGTTGTGGCAGGATTCTCAATCTCAATTAAAGTATGGCTTATACTTATCTCGGACCCCTAGGCATGGATTGTGCCTAGGGACGGACTATCTTGTCAGGTTTTGGCAAGTATAGCTCCATCTTGGTATGAGTATGATCGTACTCACTAGGATGCTTAAGTATGGATTATACTCAAGAACAACGAACGATCTTGTCAGGATTAGGCAAAGGAACTCAATAAATCTCGAGTATGGCTTATGCTCAGTTTGAACTTCCTGGTATGGCTTATACCCGATAGGTTAGGTCCCTTGCCAGGTTTTGGCAGGATGATTCGAACGTCTCTTGAGTGTAGTTTATGCTCAAACAAACGCCCAAGCATGGTTTATGCTCGAAAGTGTAATCATTTTTGTCAGGATTTGACACACCTTTTTGCTTTCTTTTCTTAGCAGGTATGGATTATGCTTGCAACTGGCAGGCCCGGCGTGGCCTTGGACTTTTTGGATTATCCAGAACACATCTTCCTTCGTTCAGCAAGATATGTTCTGGGGAGCAAAATGTTGACCTGCTTTTTAGTCAAATCAGTCACACATGAAATCTCTGATCAACAATACGCTCCAGTATTGGAAGCATCGTCAGAAGACAGGCAGCGATTTGGTCGAAATCGCATCACAAACAAAGAAAGGCCAGGAACTCCTAATAGATGACCTTTTCTGAGCCCGAAAACAGCGATTAAGGAGTTGAGCTCTATAACTCTTGTAGCCCTCTGAATTAGCTTCAGTTTGAGCTTTCGTTTGGCTAAAACGGACTTACGGTTTGAAAGTTACACCCGCTTCCGTGAACGCATGCAGAACCGAAAAGTTTGGATTTTGGCATTGGACAAGGCCTCGGATCGGATCGGATCCATTCTGACCCCACGCTTCAAAGACACTCAGACTTCGACTCCAGCTCACTTCGGTTCAGATCGGATCATCAGAATCCGAACCGCCTTGCTCTACACAGAAATGCACATCATGTCTACCGTTCGGAAACTCCATCTCGGTTCGGATCGGAAATGACGGCTCGGTTCGAAACAAGGAGAATCTGACCCGCTTCATATCAGTTGCTCAGGAGAGCGCAACGTCTTCCGCTCAAAGGCTTCGCCCCTGTTCGGATCGGAGAACCGATCTGATCCCCCTTTATTTGCCGCTACACCTCAACTTTGACCTGTTCTTAAGGTGTAACCGCCTCCTACTTCCATGGATTGGCTTCCACTTGGCAGTCCACGAACCGGGAAGGACTTTCCCACGTTCTCCACTATCTCCGAGATGGCCTCTCCACATGCCATGTGGCCTCTCCGAACCGATCCAGTCCAGAGCTCCCTATGGCTCCTCTACGCCTATAAATATACGATCATAAGGCAATTTAAGGGACTTTTGAATTCTCCTCTTTCGGCCATTCCTTCCACCATTGCAAGGACTTTTGGGTAACAAGAAGGCCGACTCAAATCATTTTAACACGAGGCTATCGGGTATAATTTCAATCTCTAATCTCCTCTTTTTCATTGTAAACACGAGGATTTCGTGTATAAACCGCAAGCATACAACGTTGTAATAGCTTCTTAGGATTTAAGAAACTATAAAGTGGACGTAGGCTTGGATTGAGCCGAACCACTATAAAAATCTCGTGTGTCTCCTATTATTTTACATCTTTTTTAGCATTTATTCTCTGTGATTTGCGACTGTAAGGATTTTACATAGCATTTGGGTGTTAGTGCCAATTTTCGGTCTAACATTTTGGCGCGTCAGGTAGGGGGCACACGATACAACTTCTTCTACTAGCTTGAAAGGAAGAGGATTCATTGGCTATTGGATTAATGGCCAAACGAAAACTTCCCCATCTTGAGGATGAAGGCACGAGAAACGAGGCAAGTCAAGGAGCTTCCTCTCATGAAAATCCATCAGCATACTTAACCAGAGAAGAGATGGATGGCGTTCTTGCTGAATTGAGAACGCAAATGGAAAGGCAAGATGAACTCCTCCGCAAACAACAGGAGATGATTGACCAATTCTTCGCTCGGATGGAACGCAGGCCGAGCGGCAATGCACAACTCACTGGAAATGGTACTGAAATGGTTCCAGCAGGAATAACAAACCGGATCGGTTCGGATCCGATCCGAACCGAGGGCCAAAATCTGAATCCAACGCAGATGGAAATGGGGGACATTCCCCACCGGATCGGTTCGGACCCGATCCGAACAGCAACCCTACATGAGCTTGGGGGCAGCAGCCTCCCCTCTGGAAATCAAGGCTTCGCTCCTGTTCGACCTTCATCCGCACCGGTTCGGATCGGAAATACCATACAACTTCAGCATCAAGCTCCTCGGTTCGGAACAGGAGAACCTGATCGGATCGGTGCTTCCAACCCGAACCGTGTACCTCGCCATGACCTCCCTTGCTTCTCCGAGCTGCAACATGGGGGCACCTCCAAACCAAACCGGATGGCCTTCCATGCTCCCCAGACTTTTCTGAATTCTTCTGGATTCAACGCTGGGGGCACCAGCTCTGAACTTGTCAACTTGCAACAGCTCTTTGAAGGCGATCGGCTCGCCGATCTCATTGAACGCCTCTCGAGAGGCCGCACTTATCAGAATGACATGGATGATGTCAATCACAATCCATTCACACAGGAAATCAGGAATTCCCGCAATCCTCCAGATTTCAAACTTCCACAACTGGAGCCCTACAATGGCAGGATGGATCCTACCGTGCACCTGATGCGCTACAAACGTCATATGGAAGTTCAATCGGCGTCGGAAAACGTCATAGCAAAATTCTTCCCTCTCTTCTTGACTGATATTGCTGCTATGTGGATTCGGCAGCAAGAATCTGAATCGATCAACAGCTGGAACATGTTGATCGCTCGCTTTATTGAACAATTTCGAGTCCACATCGCTCAACCTAAGAATGTCATGTCTCTCACCAAAATCAAGCAGAGACCTAAAGAAACTCTGCGCTCATTTTTGGAAAGGTTCAACGTTGCAGCAACATCAGTTGATCGACCTGAGCCATCTATGGTATTAATGGCCGCAAAATCCGGCGTTCTGGACAACTCGGAGTTCAAAAAATCCTTATACCGAGACCCACCACGGAATCTCAGCGAATTCTACCTTGAATCGGATAGGTTTCTGCATGAAGAAGACGCGACATCCGAAAAGAAAATTCTCGATGTTAACATGCTCAAGACGGAGAACCGTCTGATTCTGGTAAAGGCAAAGGGAAAGCTGCTGTCAAGAATGACCGCAACGCTCAGCCCCGGAGAGGGCCAAGATATGAAAAGTACACCGAACTCAATTCAACCTTGACCGACATCTACGTGAACACAAACGGTGACGTCTCCTATCCAAAGCCTCCTAGGAGGGAGCCATCGCAAAGAGAACGCGATTCTGGAAAATACTGCAAGTTTCATGATATGGATGGTCATGACACAAACGACTGTAGACACTTGCGAGACTTGATTAAGGAACGGGTTAGACGTGGAGAGCTACCCGAGTATGTGAAACAACCAACAGCACCTGCACCTGTGCTGCCACCACCTGCTCCCCGGAGAGGGAATGACCCTGGATCGAGCTCTCGCGGGCTCATCATCAACTGATATGGATGAGATCAGCCTATATTTTCTGCATTTCTTAGGATTTAAGATATGTTTCTTTGCTTTCTTTAGGTTTTCCGATTGGCTAAATCGGAGTACACACGTTCGGGGTTAGGATTTAGCTCCAAAGCGTGTTCTGGACTCGATGACAAACCAATCAGGATTTGCTTTGGTTTTGTATTTTGAATTGAATAAGGTAGGACTTTCCGAGCATGGATTATGTTTGGCAGATTTAAGTGTCTTGTCAGGTTGTGGCAGAATTCTCAATCTCAATTAAAGTATGGCTTATACTTATCTCGGACCCCTAGGCGTGGATTATGCCTAGGGACGGACTATCTTGTCAGGTTTTGGCAAGTATAGCTCCATCTCGGTATGAGTATGATTGTACTCACTAGGATGCTTAAGTATGGATTATACTCAAGAACAATGAACGATCTTGTCAGGATTGGGCAAAGGAACTCAATAAATCTCGAGTATGGCTTATGCTCAGTTTGAACTTCCTGGTATGGCTTATTCTCGGAAGGTTAGGTCCCTTGCTAGGTTTTGGCAGGATGATTCGAACGTCTCTTGAGTGTAGTTTATGCTCAAACAAACGCCCAAGCATGGTTTATGCTCGAAAGTGTAATCAGTTTTGTAAGGATTTGACACACCTTTTTGCTTTCTTTCCTTAGCAGGTATGGATTATGCTTGTAGCTGGCAGGCCCGGCGTGGCCTTGGACTTTTTGGATTATCCAGAACACATCTTCCTTCGTTCAGCAAGATATGTTCTGGGGGGCAAAATGTTGACCCGCATTTTAGTCAAAGCAGTCACACATGAAATCTCTGATCAACAATACGCTCCAGTATTGGAAGCATCGTCAGAAGACAGGCAGCGATTTGGTCGAAATCGCATCACAAACAAAGAAAGGCCCGGAACTCCTAATAAATGACCTTTTCTGGGCCCAAAAACAGCGATTACGAAGCTAGGCTTTGTAATTCTTGTAGCCCTCTGAATTTGCTTCAGTTTGAGCTTTCGTTTGGCTAAATCGGACTTACGGTTTGAAAGTTACACCCGCTACCGTGAACGCATGCAGAACCGAAAAGTTTGGATTTTGGCATTGGACAAAGCCTCGGATCGGATCGGATCCGTTCCGACCCCACGCTTCAAAGACACTCAGACTTCGACTCCAGCTCACTTCGGTTCGGAACGGACCATCAGAACCCGAACCGCCTTGCTCTGCACAGAAATGCACATCATGTCTATCGTTCGGAAACTCCATCTCGGTTTGGATCGGAAATGACGGCTCGGTTCGGAACAAGGAGAATCCGACCCGCTTCATATCAGTTGCTCAGGAGAGCACAACGTCTTCCGCTCAAAGGCTTCGCCACTGTTCGGATCGGAGAACCGATCCGATCCCCCTTTATCTGCCGCTACACCTCCACTTTGACATGTTCTTATGGTGTAACTGCCTCCTACTTCCATGGATTGGCTTCCACTTGGCACTCCACGAACCGGGAAGGACTTTCCCACGTTCTCCACTATCTCCGAGATGGCCTCTCCACATGCCACGTGGCCCCTCCGAACCGATCCAATCCAGAGCTCCCTATGGCTCCTCTACGCCTATAAATACACGATCATATGGCAATTTAAAGGGACTTTTGAATTCTCCTCTTTCGGCCATTCCTTCCACCATTGCAAGGAATTTTGGGTAACAAGAAGGCCGACTCAAATCATTTTAACACGAGGCTATCGTGTATAATTTCAATCTCTAATCTCCTCTTTTTCATTGTAAACACGAGGATTTCGTGTATAAACCGCAAGCATACAACGTTGCAATAGCTTCTTAGGATTTAAGAAACTATAAAGTGGACGTAGGCTTGAATTGAGCCGAACCACTATAAAAATCTCGTGTGTCTCATGCTATTTTACAGCTTTTTCAGCATTTATTCTCTGTGATTTGCGACTGTAAGGATTTTACATAGCATTTGGGTGTTAGTGCCAATTTTCGGTCTAACATTTTGGCGCGCCAGGTAGGGGGGCACACAATACAACTTCTTCTACTAGCTTGAAAGGAAGCGGATTCATTGGCCATTGGATTAATGGCCAAACGAAAACTTCCCCGTCTTGAGGATGAAGGCACGAGAAACGAGGCAAGTCAGGGAGCTTCCTCTCATGAAAATCCATCAGCATACTTAACCGGAGAAGAGATGGATGGCGTTCTTGCTGAATTGAGAACGCAAATAGCAAGGCAAGATGATCTCCTCCGCAAACAACATGAGATGATTGACCAATTCTTCGCTCGGATGGAAGGCAGGCCGAGCGGCAATGCAATACTCACTGGAAATGGTACTGAAATGGCTCCAGCAGGAATAACAAACAGGATCGGTTCGGATCGGATCCGAACCGAGGGCCAAAATCTGAATCCAACGCAGATGGAAATGGGGGACATTCCCCACCGGATCGGTTCGGACCCGATCCGAACAGCAACCCTACATGAGCTTGGGAGCAGCAGCCTCCCTTCCGGAAATCAAGGCTTCGCTCCTGTTCGACCTACATCCGCACCGGTTCGGATCGGAAATACCACACAACTTCAGCATCAAGCTCCTCGGTTCGGAACAGGAGAACCTGATCGGATCGGTGCATCCAACCCGAACCGTGTACCTCGCCATGACCTCCCTCGCTTCTCCGAGCCGCAACATGGGGGCACCTCCGAACCGAACCGGATGGCCTTCCAAACTCCCCAGACTTTTCTGAACTCTTCTGGATTCAACGTTGGGGGCACCAGCTCTGATCTTGTCAACTTGCAACAGCTCTTTGAAGGCGATCGGCTCGCTGATCTCATTGAACGCCTCTCGAGAGGCCGCACTTATCAGAATGACATGGATGATGTCAATCACAATCCATTCACACAGGAAATCAGGAATTCCCGCAATCCTCCAGATTTCAAACTTCCACAACTGGAGCCCTACAACGGCAGGACGGATCCTACCGTGCACCTAATGCACTACAAACGTCATATGGAAGTTCAATCGGCATTGGAAAATGTCATGGCAAAATGCTTCCCTCTCTTCTTGACTGATATTGCTGCTATGTGGATTCGGCAGCTGGAATCTGAATCGATCAACAGCTGGAACATGTTGGTCGCTCGCTTTATTGAACAATTTCAAGTCCACATCGCTCGACCTAAGAATGTCATGTCTCTCACCACAATCAAGCAGAGGCCTAAAGAAACTCTGCGCTCATTTTTGGAAAGGTTCAACGTTGCAGCAGCATCAGTTGATCGACCTGAGCCATCTATGGCATTAATGGCCGCAGTATCCGGCGTTCTGGACAACTCGGAGTTCAAAAAATCCTTATACCGAGACCCACCACGGAATCTCAGCGAATTCTACCTTGAATCGGATATGTTTTTGCGTGAAGAAGACGCGACATCCGAAAAGAAAATTCTCGATGTTAACATGCTCAAAGACGGAGAACCGTCTGATTCTGGTAAAGGCAAAGGGAAAGCTGCTGTCAAGAATGACCGCAACGCTCAGCCCCGGAGTGGGCCAAGATATGAAAAGTACACCGAACTCAATTCAACCATGACCGACATCTACGTGAACACAAACGGTGACGTCTCCTATCCAAAGCCTCCTAGGAGGGAGCCATCGCAAAGAGAACGCGATTCTGGAAAATACTGCATGTTTCATGATATGGACGATCTTGACACAAACGACTATAGACACTTGCGAGACTTGATTGGGGAACGGGTTAGACGTGGAGAGCTACCCAAGTATGTGAAACAACCAACAGCACCTGCACCTGTGCTGCCACCACCTGCTCCCCGGAGAGGGAATGACCCTGGATCGAGCTCTCGCGGGCTCATCATCAACTGATATGGATGAGATCATCCTGGATTTTCTGCATTTCTTAGGATTTAAGATATGTTTCTTTGCTTTCTTTCGGTTTTCCGATTGGCTAAATCGGAGTACACATGTTCGGGGTTAGGATTTAGCTCCAAAGCGTGTTCTGGACTCGATGACTAACCAATCAGGATTTGCTTTGGTTTTGTATTTTGAATTGAATAAAGCAGGACTTTCCGAGCATGGATTATGTTTGGCAGATTTAAGTGTCTAGTCAGGTTGTGGCAGGATTCTCAATCTCAATTAAAGTATGGCTGATGCTTATCTCGGACCCCTAGGAATGGATTATGCCTAGGGACGGACTATCTTGTCAGGTTTTGGCAAGTATAGCTCCATCTCGGTATGAGTATGATCGTACTCCGTAGGATGCTTAAGTATGGATTATACTCAAGAAAGACGAAAGATCTTGTCAAGATTGGGCAAAGGAACTCAATAAATCTCGAGTATGGCTTATGCTCAGTTTGAACTTCCTGGTATGGCTTATACCCGGAAGGTTAGGTCCATTGCCAGGTTTTGGCAGGATGATTCGAACGTCTCTTGAGTGTAGTTTATGCTCAAACAAACGCCCAAGCATGGTTTATGCTCGAAAGTGTAATCATTTTTGTCAGGATTTGACACACCTTTTTGCTTTCTTTTCTTAGCAGGTATGGATTATGCTTGCAGCTGGCAGGCCCGGCGTGGCCTTGGACTTTTTGGATTATCCAGAACACATCTTCCTTCGTTCAGCAAGATATGTTCTGGGGAGCAAATTGTTGACCCGCTTTTTAGTCAAAGCAGTCACACATGAAATCTCTGATCAACAATACGCTCCAGTATTGGAAGCATCGTCAGAAGACAGGCAGCGATTTGGTCGAAATCGCATCACAAACAAAGAAAGGCCCGGAACTCCAAATAGATGACCTTTTCTGGGCCCGAAAACAGCGATTACAATGTTGAGCTCTATAACTCTTGTAGCCCTCTGAATTAGCTTCAGTTTGAGCTTTCGTTTGGCTAAAACGGACTTACGGTTTGAAAGTTACACCCGCTTCCGTGAACGCATGCAGAACCGAAAAGTTTGGATTTTGGCATTAGACAAAGCCTCGGATCGGATCGGATCCGTTTCGACCCCATGCTTTAAAGACACTCAGACTTCGACTCCAACTCACTTCGGTTCGGATCGGACCATCAGAACCCGAACCGCCTTGCTCTGCACAGAAATGCACATCATGTCTACCGTTCGGAAACTCCATCTCGGTTCGGATCGGAAATGACGGCTCGGTTCGGAACAAGGAGAATCCGACCCGCTTTATATCAGTTGCTCAGGAGAGCACAACGTCTTCCGCTCAAAGGCTTCTCCCCTGTTCGGATCGGAGAACCGATCCGATCCCCCTTTATTTGCCGCTACACCTCAACTTTGACCTGTTCTTAAGGTGTAACCGCCTCCTACTTCCATGGATTGGCTTACACTTGGCACTCCACGAATCGGGAAGGACTTTCCCACGTTCTCCACTATCTCCGAGATGGCCTCTCCACATGCCACGTGTCCCCCTCCGAACCGATCCAGTCCAGAGCTCCCTATGGCTCCTCTACGCTTATAAATACACGATCATATGGGAATTTGAAGGGACTTTTGAATTCTCCTCTTTCGGCCATTCCTTCCACCATTGCAAGGACTTTTGGGTAACAAGAAGGCTGACTCAAATCATTTTATCACGAGGCTATCGTGTATAATTTCAATCTATAATCTCCTCTTTTTCATTGTAAACACGAGGATTTCGTGTATAAACCGCAAGCATACAACGTTGTAATAGCTTCTTAGGATTTAAGAAACTATAAAGTGGACGTAGGCTTGGATTGAGCCGAACCACTATAAAAATCTCGTGTGTCTCCTATTATTTTACTGCTTTTTCTGCATTTATTCTCTGTGATTTGCGACTGTAACCATTTTACATAGCATTTGGGTGTTAGTGCCAATTTTCGGTCTAACTACATTTATGGTGATTTTGGTGAATTTTACATTATTATCGATGGAATTGTCATATTGGTGATATTGTTGATTTAATATCATGCTTGTGGTTATAATGGATGAATTGGATCAGTTGGGTTCGTCAAATGTATCGTTTGGTGAAGTTTTGGTTGAAATCAGAGTTGAAATGGAGATGTGCAGGTTTTGGGTCATGCAAGCCAGGATCGGTCGAACATGGTGGGTCTGTCCAAAAAAGTGTCTTGGAGAACAAGTCAGAAACCATTCCCTGGTCAGTCGGTCATCTGGGTCGGGTCGGTCTTAGTGTGGGTCGGTCGAACAGATCTGAAGGTTATGTGTAACACCCCGTGATTTTAAATATTAAAATTAACAAATTAAAGAACACTTAATTTTAAATGTGAGAATTAAGGGAAATGGGTTACGCCATTGCGTTCGACTCGGAATTCTGCTTGAGATAGATTCCGAGTTTGCGTGAATTGGACTCCGTATGAAGAAGTTATGGGCCTCATAACTTTCAGAAATTTATATAAAAGAATTCAGATAATTAAATACAAAGGCAGGTCGACCTGAGGGTCGACCTACCCCCTCCCCCTTGGGCAGATCTGAAATGTGACGATGTTTTGACTCACTTCTTAGTCATTAGGGATGAGGTGGTTATTCTATCTTGTCTGGATGGTCTTGATTTCTTCTAGGTTAATCTGATGGCTCTTAATTAATTAGAATTCTATATAAGCAACCTAACCCTCAACCTAAAATCACACTAATTCATACCAAGAGCCATCATGCTGTCAATGGTGAACCTAGAGTAGCCGTCGTTCTCTTTCAACTCAAAAGCAAGATAAAAGTAAGAATCAAAATCAAATCTAATCTAAATTAGAATAACAATTAGTCTACATCAAAGGCGAGCAATTAAGTTTCAGAATACAGATCCCAGAAAAACAAGACTGTTCTTTTTGTTTGTGAGTATAATTTCTTTCACACAATAATTAATAAATTAATTATGATGGGGCATGACTTGGATTATGAGAACATGTCTGTTGAATCATGTGACATTACTTTATTTTGTTTGTGAATATATGATTGTTTTGTAACTTATGTTTGTAGATCTAAATCATACTTGAATCTTATGCAAGTTTAGGATGTTAAAGCATATGCGAATCTTATGTAAGTTTGGGATGCTAAATTATATACAAATCTTATGTAAGTTTGGGATGTTAAAACATATGTGAATCTTATGCAAGTTTGTTTCTACATATTCTAATTTTTATATGAATCCTATGCAAGTTTGGGATGTTAAATCATACGCTAGTTGTATATGAATCTTATGCAAGATTGGGGATGTTAAATCATATGCTAGTTTATGAATCTTATGCAAGTTTGGATGTTAAAATATATGTGAATCTTATGCAAGTTTAGGATGTTACATATGCGAATCTTATGTATGTTTGGGATGTTAAATTATATATGAATCTTATGCAGGTCTGTAGGTGGATTACACACAAGTTCATATGTGAATCAAGTATATACATATGCTAGTTTATATGCAAAACATGTGACATTAATTTACATGTTTAGATCCATATGCAAGTTCTCATTTTTATGTTTAGATCTATATTTAGATCCATGGCAGTACGTAGTTATGCAAATTTATGTTCTATATGCCCATTGCCTATGCTAGTTTTGTATGTGAATCATATGCTAGTTTTGTATGTGAATCATATGCTAGTTTGAATGTAAGTTTGTATGAAATTCATGTGCAAGCTATAGGAAAACCATATCCCTATATGCAAGTTCGTGATTACATGTTTAGATCTATATTTAGATCCATGATAGTTTATGCAAATTTATGTTATATATATCCATTGCCTATGGAAGTTCTTGGCTATGCAAACTTATGTTATGATATATTTTATGTGTTATGCAAGTTGTGATGTTGCTTTTCATTTTATAAGTTAGACTATTTTCGAGTCTAACATATATCATATTAAAACGAACGCGTAGCGTAGGGACAATGGGAAAATATTAATTTTGCAAAATTGTGAATTGGCATAAAATGGCTTTAAAGGCATATAATTAAATTGAGACATTAATCGGTATAATTTATATACCTAAAAAGTATGGACATAATTTAGGTGACAATTATGGACATGGATTAAAATTGGAAGTTATTGGCAATTTGAAATAGGGATATTAATTCAAATTGAGGTTGAATAATAATAATGAGTAATAAATGCCTAAGACACGAGGTTAGACTCGTTTATGGTGTAAGACTGCCCGGACCCGCCCGGCAAATCCAGCAACAACAAATGGTAGTCTAATGTGAGAGGTCAAAGGCATAAATTAAATGAGTAATAAAGGCCTAAGACGCGAGGTTAGACTCGTTTGTGGTATAAGACTTCCTGGACCCGCCCGACAAATCCAGCAACCACAGACGGTAGTCTAATGTGAGAGGTCAAAGGCATAAATTAAATGATGCTTAGACACGAGGTTAAGTCTGGCTTATGGTAGAAGTCTGCCCGGAACCGCCCGGCATATCCAGCAGCCACAAGCAATCGACTTAATGTGAGAGGTCTGTGCATTAATAATTAATTAATCCTGATCAAAGACGAATATGAATGACAAACAGAAGTTTGGTTGAGTGAATAATTCTCTGAGTACCAATCTGATGTTGATTTCGGTCTTCGGGGTTGATACTTAGGGAGTTATTCTCTTAACCAATGTATCAGTGAATTTAGATGTACTTAATCGTAAATTAAGTAAAACATGATAAGTGGATAGGGTTAAGACCAGCTTAACCAATAAGTGGATAGGGTCAAGACAAACTTAACCAATAATATGTATTGATCTGATAGGGTTAAGACAAACTTAACCAATAATATATATTGATTTGATAAGCGGATAGGGTTAGGACCAATTTAACCAATAATATAAGTGGACAGGGTTAAGACCAACTTAACCAATAATATAAGTGGATAGGGTTAAGACCAGCTTAACCAAATATATATATATATATATATATATATATATATATTGATCTGATAAGCAGATAAGGTTAAGACAAGCTTAACCAATAACAAATGTTGATTTGATAAGTGGGTAACATGGGTGACATGTGGGAAATAATTATAAACACTTAACCAAGTTGAAACATGTAAGAAGACATGAATAAGAGATGGTTAAGTGGGAAATCATAGTGGGTACCAAGCATAAGTGGAAAGCTTGTGTCAAGCATGGGGACCCTTTTCAACCAGTAACCCATTTAGTATCTAAGTGAGCTCGATCTAGATCGAGGACGAGACACACTTACTAGGTTTGATTATAAGAGGTCAAAACGGGTTAGCGGTGGCAACGTAAGTCCAATGGGGTCATGTGCGTACGTGGACGCGGGCTGGTAGGTAAGACATTGTTGCATCGTGTAGGTATAAGCCGTGAATCTTTAATGGTATCGGGTTACCACTTTGGGAAGTGATACAGCCTACTATGGAACCAGCACGGGTATCTACGAGTTAGGGAGTCGATCGAATGGGGAAGGTAGTGGGTACGACTAGCGGAGATAGCGGCAGGCGGCTCCTATGACAGAAGCTAGGAGTACAAGAAACTACCATATTATGAATAAATATTGTAACTAGACTGGGGAGGGTAGTGGGTACAACTAGTGGAGGTAGGAGCAGGCGGCACCTATGACAGCAGCAAGGAGTACACGAAACTACTATTATTATAATTATGATTAGCAAGAGGGATCAACTTCTAGTATGGAACTAGTAATAGTGCGGTGTAATTAGCATTGATGCAGTATAGTAATTATCCTATAGCGATTAAGAACGAGATTAACACTAGAATATTCCTCTTGTTTGTTTTGACTTGCCCACTTGTTTCGCAGTCATTCCTTGTTTTACCAGTTTATGCCTTATCCTAATTACTTTAATAATTATATTGTTAAAGTTATTGTACTCCCAGACTTTATGTCTGACCCCCTTGTTTTTCCTTCTTTTCTTCCTCTCTCTTTTTGAAGTACTAGTGGAGCTTGATTTGGATTTCTTTCTCTCTCTTTTTGAAGTGCTTGGATCGCTGAAAACAAAGTTCAACTCATCTCTTTTATAGCTACTTATGTTGGGGTTGTGCTTTTTTACTTTATGTACTCTGAAAACAATTTGTCAAGATGGATATTAAGTTTACTTGGTTTATGAAGTTGTTGTAATCAAACTATTTCTCCGCTGCAATAAAAGTTGTTTTAAAATTTTCAAGTACCAATATATGTATCTGTCTTGTTATATTTTGTTCTATACACTAATAATACTCCATGAAAGTTAATGCATTCCCTTTGAGAGTGACATTAATGGATGTGGGGTGTGTAACATGGTATCAGCGATGAAGGTTAACAGAACAGATAAGGGATTTTGAAAAACTATTTTTCAGAAGTATTTTTATAAAGAAATACTTTCAAAAATATGTTTTAAAGAAAGTATTTTCAAGAGAAAAGTTTCTTTTAAAAACATAATCCCCAAGAGCCATATATCTTTCCTTCGGTTCTCCGTTTTGAATCTCTTCCTCTTTCCTCTTTGAATTTCTTCCTCCATGTATAGACGCTTTTTCTAAGATATGTAAGAACTATCGTACGGTGGGCGGAAACCCGCTTCATGGGACTGGGACGTTTGTCAAAGCTAGAAGGAAGCGGAGGACTTGTTGGTACCTTTAAGATAGGTGACGGGAGGAAGGTTCAATTAGCTGCTTGGTTAACGAAGGACGAAATCTCATTTTGGTTGGAGGTCACGAATGGAGAATGTGCAGGAGATACATGGATAGTACACACGATAAGAAAGTAGATTCAAAGAAAGGCGATAATGATAACAAGGGGCCAAGAGAAAAGGAAGGGCGACACTTGTGAAATACATGACTACTTAAATAAAGATGATAGGAAGAAGAAGAAGACTAGTTGTTATCGTTACGGAGAAACATGACATCTTATTAGGATCGTCCAAAGAAGCAAAAGGCAAAGTTAACGGCAAAGTGCAGGATCTTCTGGAGGGAAGATGCGTTCCCTCATGGCTGGCATACCTGATAGAGGTAGAAATATTTTGGTTGGAAGTTTTTTTTTATCATCCTGTTCAAAACTTGTTTGAATTCTGGCGCTTCACACTCATTTGTATCTGCTTTTTCAGTTGAAAACACTGCACCTAAATATTAGTCTAGTTATGGATCCCATAGTAGTCTCAAATTCTATTGATGGTTCGGCTCATCTTTCGATAATTTGTCGATATTTGAGAGTATCTATGTTGAGCGTTGAGTTTGAATGCAACGCCTTCGTTCTGGACTTCACGGGCTATGGATTGATTCTAGGCATGGATTGGTTATCCAATAATGGTGCCATCCTCGATTGTGAAAAGAGAGTGGTTAGACTTATGACTCATTGTGGAAAGACCCTTGATATTTCTTGTGACCCTAGAGGTCCGTTGATGCTTAGCTACCTAGAATCTCTTGACGAGTCCAACGGTGATTTTGAATTTGTTCGTGTGGTTCGTGAATATGGTGACATCTTCGATGAAGTTCAGGGTTTACCCCGATGCGCGAGATAGACTTTCGTATATACCTTATAATAATGCAAAGCCAGTTGCACTATATGTGCACGACATGGCTCCGAGAAAGAAAAGAGAACTCAGTAAGCAAAGGAGTTGCTTGAGAAGGGGTTCATAAGAGGAAATATTTTGGAATGGGGTGCTCCAGTTGTTTTTACTACGAAGGATGATGGTTCACTTAGACTGTGCGTGGACTATAGAGAACTGAATAAGCTCACCAAGAAGAGTGGACACCCATTGTCGAGAATATACGATTTATTCGATCAGTTGGTCGGTGCTTCGGTTTTCTCGCAACTGGATTTGGCTATAGGATTTCATCAGCTAAGGGTGGCTGAAGACAGCATAGATAAGACTGCATTTAAAAGTTCCGACGGTTTTTTCGAGTGGCTCGTCATGCCTTTTGGTTTGACAAATGCACCCGCATACTTCGTTGACTTAATGAGTAGGGTGTTTAGGGAGTTTCTAAACAAGTTTGTGGTAGTCTTTGTGGATGATATCTTGGTTTTCTCTAGAAGCGAGGAGGAGCATGCCCTACATCTTAGGGAAGTCTTAGAGACCCTATGAGCGCATCAACTCAAAGCTAAGTTCTCCAAGTGCTATTTTTGGAGAAAAGAAGTGAGGTTCTTAGGACATGTGGTCTCTAAGGAAGGGATAGCTGTGGATCCCGCAAAGGTGTTGGCAATCCAAGATCGGAAAATTCCTAAGAACGCAACAGAAGTAAGAAGCTTTTTAAGGCTAGCTGGTTATTATAGGAAGTTCATTAAGGACTTCGCGAAGATATCAGCTCCACTTACTCGATTAACGAAGAAGAACTTGACTTTTGCTTGGGATGTTGACTATGACGATGCTTTCTAGCATTTGAAGGGGACATTGACGGCAGCTCCAGTTTTAGTTTTGCTAGATGGAAGTAAGCCATTCACAGTGTATACCGGTGCTTGCGGGATAGGGCTTGGAGTAGTTTTCGATGCAAGAGGAAAAGGTGATATGCAAAAGGCGGAAAGTATGAGCATTGCTTATCATCCACAGACGGATGGACGGACAGAAAGGGGTGAATAGAATCCTTGAAGATCTTTTGAGGTTATGTATCCTAGATTTTGGAGGGACATGAGAAGAGACAACGAGCTTAGTGGCGTTCACGACGTGTTTCACGTATCGCATTTGCGGAAGTGTTACAAGATACCGCGGAAGTAGTGGAGCCAAACATGCTTAGAGAAGTGGAAAAAGAGTGAGATGCCATGATTAGACGAGCTCCCACATGCATCCTTGGGTCGGAGGTATAAAAGCTACGCAACAAAGAGGTCAAGTAGGTCAAAGTGCAAGGTAGAGATGATCAAGGAGACGTGAATTGACAAAAGAAAGACAAGATGCGTACGTTGTACCCTTTTCTTTTTGAGGGTTTAACTTTTTAACTTCCCTTTTTTTACCGCTTTATCTATACTTGTCCTATCTTCGCGATTATATCTTCGATCTCTAGTTAGGAAAAACCCAATGGTTGTAAACATGTGTTTGAGACATGTTATGTTTGGTGGATGCAAATGGATGCAAGTGGTTGCTAGTGGTTTCTCGTGGATGCATGTACACACACATTAGGCACTAGATCGGCTCAGTCACTTTCATATTGCATATAAATATGTGTGCATATTTAATGGATGTATAATGGTTGTGTTATCATATGGATGCTGCATTTTGATGAATGGTTGTGCACACATGCAGAAATAATATGTATCATTAGGATTCTTTTGCATACATAATGGACGCATGGCACTGTCATGATTTGCATTAAGGAGGTCAAATAAATCAGTAGACTGCCTGATTTTGCATTAGACAAGGAACATATACACACACTTTTTGCATATGTTCATACGAAATTAGAAATCTTGTAAGGACAATGGATGCCTGTGTTTGATGGTTGAGTAGATGGATGATTGGATGTTAGGATATAAATTCCCATTAACTTGGAGATTTCGGGGGCGAAATCCCTTTAAGGAGGGGAGAATGTAACACCTCGTGATTTTAAATATTGAAATCAACAAATTAAAGAATACGTAATTTTAAATGTGAGAATTAAGGGAAACGGGTTATGCCATTGCGTTCCTCTCGGAATTCTGCTTGAGATAGAGTCCGAGTTTGCGTGAATTGGGCTCCGTATGAAGAAGATATGGCCCTCAGAACTTTCAGAAATTTATATAAAACAATTCAGAAAATTAAATACCAAGGCAGGTCGACCTACACCCCCCCCCCCCGGGAAGATCTAAAATATGACGATGTTTTGACTCACTGCTTAGTCATTAGGGCTGAGGTGTTTATTCTATCTTGTCTGGATGGTCTTGATTTCTTCTAGGTTAATCTGACGGCTCTTAATTAATTAAAATTCTATATAAGCAACCTAACCCTCAACCTAAAATCATACTAATTCATACGAAGAGCCATCATGCTATCAATGGTGAACCTAGAGTAGCCGTCGTTCTCTTTCAACTCAAAAGCAAGATAGAAGCAAGAATCAAAATCAAATCTAAATTGAAATAACAATTAGTCTACATCAAAGGCGAACAATTCAGTTTTAGAATACAGATCTCAGAAAAACAAGACTGTTCTTTTGTTTGTGAGTATAATTTCTTTAACAAAATAATTAATAAATTAATTATGATGGGTCATGACTAGGATTATGAGAACATGTCTATTGAATCATGTGACGTTACTTGATTTTGTTTGTGAATATATGATTGTTTTGTGACTTATGTTTGTAGATCTAAATCATACTTGAATATTATGCAAGTTTAGGATGTTAAAGCATATGCGAATCTTATGTAAGTTTGGGATGTTAACTTATATACAAATCTTATGTAAGTTTGGGATGTTAAAACATATGTGAATCTTATGCAAGTTTGTTTCTACATATGCTAATTTTTATATGAATCCTATGCAAGTTTGGGATGTTAAGTCATACGCTAGTTGTATATGAATCTTATGCAATATTGGGGATGTTAAATCATATGCTAGTTTATGAATCTTATGCAAGTTTGGGATGTTAAAACTTATATGAATCTTATGCAAGTTTAGGATGTTAAAGCATATGCAAATCTTATGCAAGTCTGTAGGTGGATTATACACAAGTTCATATGTGAATCAAGTATATACATATGCTAGTTTATATGCAAAACATGTGACATTAATTTACATGTTTAGATCCATATGCATGTTCACATTTTTATGTTTAGATCTATATTTAGATCCAAAGCAGTACATAGTTATGCAAATTTATGTTCTATATGCCCATTGCCTATGTTAGTTTTGTATGTGAATCATATGCTAGTTTGAATGTAAGTTTGTATGAAATTAATGTGCAAGCTATAGAAAAACCATATCCATATATGTAAGTTCACGATTACATGTTTAGATCTATAATTAGATGCATGATAGTTTATGCAAATTTATGTTTTATATATATATATATATATATATATATATATATATATCCATTGCCTATGCAAGTTCTTGGCTATGCAAACTTATGTTATGATCTATTTTATGTGTTATGAAAGTTGTGATGTTTCTTTTCTTTTTATAAGTTAGACTATTTTCGAGTCTAACATATATCGTATTAAAACGAACGAATAGCGTGGGGATAATGGGAAAATATTGATTTTGCAAAATTGTGAATTGGCCTAAAATGGCTTTAAAGGCATATAATTAAATTGAGACATTATATGGTATAATTTATATACCTAAAAAGTATGGACATAATTTAGGTGACAATTATGGACATGGATTAAAATTGGAAGTTATTGGCAATTTGAAATAGGGATATTAATTCAAATTGGGGTTGAATAATAATAATGAGTAATAAATGCCTAAGACACGAGGTTAGACTCGTTTGTGGTGTAAGACTGCCCGGACCCGCTCGACAAATCCAGCAACCACAAACGGTAGTCTAATGTGAGAGGTCAAAGGCATAAATTAAATGAGTAATAAAGGCCTAAGACACGAGGTTAGACTCGTTTGTGGTATAACACAGCCCGGACCCGCCCGGCAAATCCAGCAACCATAGACGGTAGTCTAATGTGAGAGGTCAAAGGCATAAATTAAATGATGCTTAGACACGAGGTTAAGTCTTGCTTGTGGTAGAAGTCTGCCCGGAACCGCCCGGCATATCCAGCAGCCACAAGAAATCGACTTAATGTGAGAGGTCTGTACATTAATAATTAATTAATCCTGATCAAAGACGAATATGAATGACAAACAGAAGTTTGGTTGAGTGAATAATTCTCTGAGTGCCAATCTGATGTTGATTTCGGTCTTCGGGGTTGATACTTAGGGAGTTATTCTCTTAACCAATGTATCAGTGAACTAAGTTGTACTTAATCATAAATTAAGTAAAACATGATAAGTGGATAGGGTTAAGACCAGCTTAACCAATAAGTGGATAGGGTTAAGACAAAATTAACCAATAATATGTATTGATCTGATAGGGTTAAGACAAACTTAACCAATAATATATATTTATTTGATAAGTAGATAGAGTTAGGACCAACTTAACCAATAATTTAAGTGGATAGGGTTAAGACCAACTTAACCAATAATATAAGTGGATAGGGTTAAGACCATCTTAACCATATATATATATATATATATTGACCTGATAAGCAGATAAGGTTAAGACAAGCTTAACCAATAACACATGTTGATTTGATAAGTGGGTAACATGGGTGACATGTGGGAAATAATTATAAACACTTAACCAAGTTGAAACATGTAAGAAGACATGAATAAGAGTGGGTTAAGTGGGTAATCCTAGTGGGGACCAATCATAAGTGGAAAGCTTGTGTCAAGCGTGGGGACCCTTTTCAACCAGTAACCTATTTAGTATCTAAGTGAGCTCGATCTAGATCGAGGACGGGACACGCTTACTTGGTTTTATTGTAAGAGGTCAAAATGGGTTAGCGGTGGCAACACAAGTCCAACGGGGTCATGTGCGTACGTAGGCCCGGGCTGGTAGGTAAGACGTTGTTGCATCGTGCAGGTATAAGCCGTGCATCTTTAGTGGTATCGGGTTGCCATTTTGGGAAGTGATGCAGCCCACTGTGGGACCAGCACGGGTATCTACCATTTTGGGAGTCGATCGAACAGGGAAGGTAGTGGGTACGACTAGCGGAGATAGGGGCAGGAGGCACCTATGACAGCAGCTAGGAGTACAAGAAACTACCATATTATGAATAAATGTTGTAACTAGACTGAGGAGGGTAGTGGGTACAACTAGTGGAGGTAGGAGCAGGCGGCACCTACAATAGCAGCTAGGAGTACACGAAACTACTATTATTATAATTATGATTAGTAAGAGGGATCAACTTCCAGCATGGGACTAGTAATATTGTGGTGTAATTAGCATTGGTGCAGTATAGTAATTATCTTATAGCAATTAGGAACGAGATTAATGCCAGAATATTCCTCTTTTTTGTTTTGACTTGCCCACTTGTTTCACACTCATTCCTTTTTTACCAGTTTATGCCTTATCCTAATTGCTTTAATAATTATATTGTTAAAGTTATTGTACTCGCCAAACTTTATGTTTGACCCCCTTGTTTTCGCCTCTTTTCTTCCTCCTCCCCAGGTTCTCAGGGTGGGACTAGTACTAGTGGAGCTTGATTTGGATCTCTTTCTCTCTCTTTTGGAAGTGCTTGGATTGCTGAAAGAAAAGTTTAGCTCATCTCTTTTATGGCTACTTATGTTTGGGTTGTGTTTTTTACTTTATGTACTCTAAAAACAATTTTTCAAGATGGATATTAAGTGTACTTGGTTTATGAAGTTGCTGTAATCAAACTATTTCTCCGCTGCAATAAAAGTTGTTTTAAAATTTTCAAGTACCAATATATGTATCTTTCTTGTTATATTCTGTTCTATACACTAATAATACCCCATGAAAGTTAATGCATTCCCTTTGAGAGTGACATTAATGGATGTGGGGTGTTACATTCTGGTTTTGGAGGAAGTTTGGTTCGGTCGTACTCTAGGAGTTTGGGGTCGTTCGGTCTCCACTTTGGAGGTGGGTCAGTCGAGAAGATTGGTTGATCCGGTCTGGGCGTGGGTTTGGGTCGAGAAACATCTTGGGTCAAGCAACCCAAGTACAAGGTTGGGTTGGTCGAACTGTTTCATTTGGGTCGGTCAGCCATAGAATTAAAGGAGTTGTTTGCAGTGCCTTTAAGTGCCGAGATGAATGGCATAAGTGCTGTAGTTTTATTTCTTTAGCAAGTTGATGTGATGCTATTGATTATTTAGGACCTGATGATTGATGTGTTTCTTTGGTTCGAAAGTAGTAATAACTTCGAAGTAAATTCAATGGAGGAATGATGAATTGAGGTGAATTGTTCGTCGGATGTGACGAATATGGAAACAACTCAAGGATGTATTGAGTTCATGTGAAGTGATTGCTCTAAAGTGTTCTGAGCTAATAAATAGTCATGATTAATAACGACTAGAGATGAAAAGGCCGAGGAAGTTCCATTGTCGTAGGTTCTAGCAGACTTAAAGCAGGGGTACAATTGAAGACCAGTTGTAGGTCGAGTGCCCTGGACATCGTGAATGGCCTAGATACGTTTGTGTATAGCATGTGGTGATTTGCAAGAACAGGGGCGTCATGTATGGTCCTTGACAATTGACGGCGAGTTGTTAACCAGTCATACGATAATGAGGATTCCAAAGCAAGGTTGGCAGTGATAGTCAAAGTCAGTCATGGACGTCTGAATGCTTGTTATGATCATGATTGAGTTACTAGTGCTATATATGAATGGTTGTTCTAGTTACCATGGCTGAATTGTTATTCCTTTGGGTGTATGGATCGTAAAGGCTATCACTGTCATGTTGTGGGGAAGGCTGGTGTAAGTTTTTCTATGGAGCTAGGTAGTTTAGTTCGTTTATTTACCCGTTCTCATATACTTTATTGATGAAGTCTATTAACTATTTTATCGCTCACTAAGTCTGTTGTCTGACTCAAGGTTTTATATTTCCTCTTGTTACCTTGGGTTGTTCATCCGGTTTTGGATGGGCAGACTGAGTAGCAGGTGACAGATGATGCTTTAGTGAGGACGATGATGTTGACCGATGGCGAGTAGGAGACTCACGTACTAGTTTTACTGCTATCTACTATTTGTTTCTGCTATTTGATAATTTTATGAGTGTTGTAGTGAGGCAAATTGTACAAACACTATTGCCGTTATCCACGTGTATTGGAAATACTTTGTAGTTGTTATGAAGGTTTAGTGTTTTCTGCTTCACTATCACTACCTATTGTATTTATTTTATTATATTTTATCCTTGCGCTGTGAGTTTATGACAAGTTCTACTTATGTATCATACCATGATGATCATCTATAGCTGCCTGACACACCTTTCATCGCATTATTCCTCTTGTGTAGTGCAGGGACTGTGGGCGGTCATCACATTTGGTATCAGAGCTTTGGTCAACGATTGTGACCAAAGTTCAAAGACGTAATTACATATGAGAGACATACTTGTAGATTTCAGTTGGATGCTTACTATATATATTAGCATATATAGTAGTAGCGGTTGTATTCCTTTAGTAGTTTTCTTAAAAGTGGCTAGTCATTCTAATTTGCAGATTTAGAATGAGTTGACGTTATACGAGACATTCTGCTAGGGAAGAAGCTATGCCTGGAAGGGGTAATGGCGGGTAACTTGATTACCCGACCATGTTTGAAGCTATGATAGAAGCATGCCTTCGAAGGAACCTCGCTCTAGTGGCAGTTACGGTTGAGGTTGGAGTTCCAGTGCCTAGAGCGATAGAGTGTGCAAAGCTATGCAAATACTTTACATAATTGGAAGAAAATTGGTTCAAGGGCACTGAACCAGTTGAAGAGGTTCAAAGGTGGATGGATACTTGTGTTTGAATCTTCAAGGACTTAGGCACTGATGATGTAAAAAAGAGGAAACTTGCATCAAGGCAGTTAGTGGGCAGAGCGATGGAGTGGTGGAACTCTGTCACACTTGAGACTCCTGAAGAGGATATTTCATGGGAGCTGTACTAGCTAAGTTTGAAGCGAAATTTATCTCCATCATGCAAAAATTAATTCTATTTAAGAGATTCGTGGAGCTTAAATAGAATGGTAGCCCAGTTCTTGACTATATTTCTGACTTCGAGGCTTTGTCGAAGTATGCTCGTTCATATTTGGATACTCCTTATCAAAAGAACGCAAAGTTTGTCTTGGGATTGGATGAAAATCTTGGGAACCAGCTTGTGGATCACCTCGATGATAGCTTTGAAAAGATCATCGAGAAGGCTTTGAGGCATGAAAGTCTGTTTCCTAAGAAGATGACTGTTATTGCAGCTAAAGAGGAGCAGAAGCCACAATAGGGTGGCAATAATAAGAAAAGGAAGCAACAACAACAGAAAGGAAAGGATAGTCAAAAGAAGCAGAAGGGAGAAGTGACTTGCTTCAATTGTTGGAAGAAGGGCCATTTTGCTAGTGAGTGCAAGAATCCTAAAGCTGAAAAGAAGTGCTTCAAGTGTGGGAAGCCTGGACATGGGAAGAAGGATTGTCCAGGATCATCTGGAGGAAAACAAGTGGTTAAGGCTTATGCTCTAGGGGCAGTGCCATCTTCTTCAAAATCTCCTACTGTTGAGGAGAAGGTAAAGGGTGTCGTGGTACAAGGTACTCTTTCTATTCATGGTGTTTCGGTTCGAGTTTTGTTTAATACTAGAGCGTAGCATTCATGCATTTGCAATGAGCTTGTGTGTTGCTTAGGTTTGCAACCTGAGATTTGTGATAGACCATTGATCGTAACTAATCTAGTTGGGGGTTCGTCCAGTTTGTGCATGTTGTGCCGTGGTCTAGTGTTGTCGAGTCATGGTTGCTCTTTTGTGTGTGATTGTTTTGTATTGAACTTCGCTGGGTTTGGGATCATCTTGGGTATGGATTGGCTCAAGAGGTATGCGGCAAGGGTGAACTGCGAGAAACTAGAGGTGAGAGTTGGGGATGTGGAAGGGCGAAAGGTTTTGATAAAGTGTAAGCGCGAAGAGGGTGTCTTCGTTAGCTATCTATATTCGCTTGTGATTCCACAAGAAGACTTGTCATCTGTGTTGATCGCTAATGAGTATGAGGATGTCTTTGACGAGGACAAAGGGTTGCCGCCGCATCATGAGATCGAGTTTAGGATCGATTTAGTCGAGGGTGTTAGACCAATCATTATGCCTCTTAGGCGGATGGCGCCTAAGGAACAATAAGACTTGGAGGTGCAAGTTCTTGACCTTCTAGGGAAGGGGTTCATTTGGAGAAGTGTTTCTGAACGGGATGCACAGGTCGTGTTTGCAACCATGGCAGATGGCTTGTTAAGGTTGTGTGTAAACTATCATAAGCTGAACAAGGTGACTAAAAAGAACAAGTATATGTCGCCAAGGATTGATGACTTGTTCGATCAGCTTCACGAAGCCAAAGTGTTTTCTCAGATGGATCTGGCAACGGGATTTCACCAGTTGAGGGTGGCAAGGGATAGTGTGCCAGAGACTGCTTTTAGGACACCATTCGATCTCTTCGAATGATCGGTGATGCCATTCGGGTTTACTAACGCGCCAGCGTATTTTGTGGATCTTATGAATAGAGTGTTCAGAGATCAATTGAACAAGTTCGTGCTTGTGTTCATGGATGATATTCTGGTTTATTCTCGGAATGAGGAAGAACACAGACGCACTTGAGAGTCGTGTTAGAGATCTTGCGAAAGCATCAGCTAAGAGCTAAGTTTTCAAAATGTCATTTCTGGAAAAGCGAATTGAGGATCTTAGGTCATGTTATTTCTGGAAATGGGATAGCAGTTGACCCCGCTAAAGTGGCAGCAATCTAGGACTGGGATATACCTAAGAACGTGATGGATATGAGAAGTTTCCTTGGGTTGACAGGTTATTACCGATGGTTTATCAAGAATTTCTCTAAGGTAGATGCATCGTTGACAGGATTGACGAAGAAATAAGTGTTCACATGGGATGCAAAGTGTGAGAAAGCGTTTGGAATCCTGAAGGAAAGACTGACGAGTGCTCCTATGTTGGCCATTCCAAGTGGGAGAAAAGAGATGGCTGTGTATACCGATGTATGTGGTACTGGACTTGGAGCAGTGCTGATGCAGAAGGATAAGGTTGTGGCCTATGCAAGTCGACAGCTAAAGCCGCATGAGAGAAATTACCCAACTCATGATTTGGAGCTGGCGGTAATTGTGTTTCCTCTGAAGATGTGGAGACATTACCTATTGGGAGTTCGATTCGAGTGGTTTACGGATCATAAGTCGTTAAAGTGTCTTTTCTCCAAAAAGGATTTGAATCTTCGGCAGTAACGATGGTTAGAGTTTCTGGCGTCATATGATTTTGGTATAGCCTATACTCCTAGCAAGGGCAACGCAGTTGCAGATACATTGAGTCAAAGACACGCAAGTTTGGGAGCGAAGTTTTCAGAATGGAAAAGCCTCGAGTATTTGGCAAGGTTTGATTTCAGGCCAAGGTGCGAGTTGGAACCTGAAATGTTGGCAAGCTTGACGATAAAACCTACTCTTGTCGAAAGGATTGGAGAGCGCCAAAAGTGAGATGCAAAGCTTTTCGAGTTTATCCAGAAGCTGGAACCGGAAGGTTAAGAGTTTGAGGTCGATCTAAATAGTTGGCTTCGAAAGCAAGGGCGATTAGATGTTCCTGATATTGATGGATTGAGAGATGATATTATAAGAGAATGCCATCACTCGAAGTTGGCGATTTATCCCGGTGGTAATAAGAAGTATCAGGACATGAAGCGAGTTTACTACTGGGAAGGGATGAAGCGGGATATTGGAAAGTTCATTTCCAAGTGTATAAACTGCCAGTTGGTGCAAGCTGAACAGAAGAAGTCGAGTGGGTTGCTTCATCCATTGGAAGTTCCTACGTGGAAGTGGGATCAAATATTGATGGACTACCTAGAAACAGGGCAGGAAATGAAGGAATTTGGGTCATTGTGGATCACTTGACCAAAAGTGCGAGATTCATTCCGGTCAAGTCGACTAGGACGACATCAAAATTGGCTGAACTGTATGTGAAATGGATAGTTCGATTCCATGGTGTCCTAAAGAGTATAGTGAATGACTAAGATCCATTATTCACGAGTGGATTTTGGAAAAGTTTGCAAGAAGCTTAGGGAGCTGAGTTGTGCTTGAGTACGACAAATCATCCCCAAACTAATGGTTAGACCGAGAGAGTCAATCGATTTTTGGAAGATCTCCTGAGGGCTTGTGTGTTAGACTTCGGAGGATCATGGGAAGACCATCTACATCTGGTTGAGTTCGCTTATAACAATAGCTACCAGTCTAGCATTAGGATGGCACTATACGAGGCATTGTATGGGAGGCCGTGTAATTCTCCAGCTTGTTGGTTAGAGACTGGGTAAAAGTTCTTACTTGGGCTTGAGATGATTAGAGAAACCTCGAACTGTATCAATATTGTTCGAAAATGAATGAACGCAACCAAAGATTGTCAAAAGAGTTACGCCGATAAGCGTCGTAAGGACTTGGAATTCGACGTAGGCGATATGGTTTTTGTGAAGATTTCACCATTGAAGCATGTGGTTCGATTTGAAAGTAAAGGAAAGTTAGCTCCAAGGTTCGTTGAACTATTTTCGATAGTCGAGCGAATAGGAAAGCTCGCATATAGATTGGAGTTACCCGAGAAGATGTCGAGTGTGCATGGTGTGTTCCATTTGTCATTTCTACGGAAATTTGTGCAAGACTCGAATGTGGTGGTACCTCCAGAGCAGTACAAAGACCTCGAAGTGGAGACCGCAGTTACGATACCTCACAAGCCACTTCATCTTGTGGGGGATGACACCAAACAGCTTAGGAGGAAGACGGTTAAGCTAGTCAAGGTACAATAAAGTGAAGATGGAAACGATTGTATGTGAGATACGGAAGAGAGCATGAGAGCGACTCATCCATAACCCTTCGTCGGTAGGACCCTTTAACATCACATCACCGTTATATCGTTGTATCTTGTTGTTGTTAGAATTCCGCGTGCTAGAATAAGGCTATGGATGCAAGGCTTGATGATTGCTAGTTTGGATGATAGAATTGGCTTCTCATGGATGATAGGAATGCTGGATTGTTGTGGTTGATTATGTTTACTTGGAATTTCGGGGCGAAATTCTTAAGGGGGGAGAGAGAATATAACAGCCCGCATTTTATGTATCGGAAGGTCGTAAAATATTTTTATTTTATTCCCTGAGGTTTGGATCATTCTCATCTTTTATTATGTTGCTTATGGGGATGTGAGACATGCCCATAATTTTTACCAATTTTGTTTGTGACCATTTTGCCCCTGTCAGCCTTGTACCAGGCGTATCTTTTTCTCACGTCGAATCAGAGGGTGAGACTTGTGCCATTGGAAAGGAATTGATGTTTGCCTTTCCGCAGTTTGGTTACATTAAGGATTTGGCTCAGGGATTTGTGAGAAATCACCATTTTAAAGTTTTTCAGTTGGCTGTTCAGGTTTAGGGACCCTAATGGGCTGATTTGGAGGAGGCCCATTAGTGGGCTGGTGGAAACTATAAATAGGGGGTAAAGGATATGGGAAATGGTTTTAGTTTTCCATTCTCTCATTTGGTGCCTTGAGCTTCTCCTTCCTCTAACACCTTTCTACCATTAAAATTCCAAATCCAAGGAGGGAAACTGGAGATCTACACCATTGGACGCTAGATCTACGTCAATTGAAGCAAGGATTCATCGATCAAGGTGTTTGGTGCGAGGTGCTTACTGTCCGGATTCCTATTTCATTGGTTTTTGCTTGTTTGGGAGAATCGGTGAGTGGTTTACATCTCTCACATGGATTCAATGAGGCGTATGATCAGTTGGTCATGTTTTTCAATAAATTTAAGTTAGATCTATGCATTGGAAAGACTATTTCCATATAAAACACCCTACAATCTGATTTAGCAAGTTTAGATAGGTAACTTCTATGATATTTCATGTGAATGTGCAAGTTAGATCCATGGTTTTGTTCATATGTACATTTATGGGGATTTTGGTGAATTTTACATTATTATCGACGGAATTGTCATATTGGTAATATTGATTATTTCATATCATGCTTGTGGTTATATTGGATGAGTTGGGTTACTCGAATGTATCGTTTGGTGAAGTTTTGGTCGAAA